>JAUZND010000009.1:0-63946 GCA_034780555.1 Coelogynopora nodosa | reverse complement strand
AGTCCATGCCATAACCATAAACATTACTTTTTATTTGTTTTGAATAAACTGAATATTTCAATTAATTTTTAATATTCAAAACGTAGATTTTTAAATGTTTTACTGTAACTTCCATAACTTTTATACCTTATTCAAAACATATACGATACTTCAATTTCATGCTTTTAAGAATAAAGTGCCATCAAGAACCATCAGTTATCATACATTACTAATTTAATGCACTCGATTGAAGTACTCTAACTAAACAGTGGCGGATCAAGGGGGGACTAAAGGGACGCTAGCCTCCCCTAGTAATTCTGGATTCGGAGCCCTTTCGCTGAACCAGCGCCCCTTTGTATGACCAACAAAAAAAAAAAAAAAACCTTTAGAAAAATGTAGCCCCCGGTAACATAATCCTGGATCCGCCACTGATATTTACAATGCAAATAAATGTATTCAGCGCCAGATTCAACTCGAGAACTGCGCCACCTACATAGACGTAATATACGTCAAAATTAACGCCTTTACAAGTTACTCATCTATTTTTATACAGAATTGAAAAATGTTATTTTCAAAAGTTAAGACATCAAATGTAAAAATTATATTGTAAAGTATATATAAAAAAAAAAATTTAAATTAAATGAAGTTATTTTTTAGAAATATCAAACTTGCACTCTGTTATATACCTATCGTTTAATGATGTTCATTGTTTGGCTGGTAGCACTTGTATTAATAAAATTTAACCTATTCGATCAAAAATTGGATCCTCAAAACCTGTTTAAAATGAAATAATTTAATGAGTATTGAGGACTGTTTAATTTAGGACTCTACATTTGGTATTAAATAGTTTTTATGTAATATTTTTATTCTTTACAAATAGATTATAACATCTGAAAAGGAGTTTTAATAACTTTAAATTTGTTTCCTTAGTTTTGTGGTCTCATAGGGCCATAATATAGGACCAATAATATTCAGTCAAATTCGCAAATACCCACCTGATCTTTGACCGTCCAGACAGCCTCCGGCGGGGGCTCTCCTGTAAATTTGAACTCCAGGGTACCCGGTTGGCCGAACTTGATCTTGATTGGCTTGATACCGACCTTATCGATGCGCGGTTTCACTGTTAAATAAGACATGTAGATGACTCATATTATTTGCCATACTATTTATTACTGTAAATTACAGAATATTATGTTATATTATAGATAATGTTATTAATAATAATAATTAGCTAGTAATATGTAAAGTTAAATATCTTAATAAACAAATTTATGTTTAAATTTTAAATGTGTTTTTTGATATATTATAAGTACGAACAATTAAAATCTATATAATTTAAAAAATAATTTGACTAATTAATTATAATTAGTTATCTATCTTCAGTTTCAATCACGAAAACATTATCCTTGGACTTTTGCCTCCAGAACATAAGGTAACTTATACCTGGACAATTTTCGCACTATATTCGAACATTCTATATATTTGTTTCTGGTATAAATATAATGTACGAAAATAAAATAAAATATAATGTGTGTAATTCTAACAGTAATAATTAACTATAGTAGATTAGCTTGCAATCGTTTATCACTAAATACATCCCTATTTTAGGAACTATCGTAATATTAAACATAAAATAAAATTATAGTGTACCACGTTCGCTAATTTTATCATGATAATGTCTATTTTATAAAAATAAAACATGAAATTAATCTTATACTACTATTTTCTCAGTGTTAATAGATGTATATCAGTTAATATACTCGATTGGAATCAGAACAAATTAATCTAAACACAATATTTACCTACATTTAATGTAGCATATACAATAGATATTATCTTAGTTTCAGTTATTAAAATATATAAACCAACAGAAAATGTTCAACATACATTGTAAATTATATAATATTTATATCAGTGTATAATCGGTTATTTTGTTAATACGAATAACAAAAAAGCCAAAGGCACTTTTAATAACAACTGAATATGTATTTTGAAATCAATAATTGTTACTGACAGAACTGCAGATTAAATATTAACACTTACATTTATCCGTTACAGTGTTTTTGAAAATATCTAGGTAAGCATGAAATTGTTGTTGGATAAACTTTCCAAATAAATGAAATGAAATTAAAATATATATTTTTTAGTTGAAAACACAAATTTTAATTTTATTAATTAATCAAAATTAATGACAACATTTTCCACCAATTTTGCAGCCAATGACTAACTGAGCAACCTAATAATGTATAAATTAAAAACAAAAAATTACCACTTCCATCATCACATACGGACACTATGATATATTTCTTACCAAAGCGGGCCTTGGCAATAATTGATCCCGAGGTTTCTGAAGGCTCTGACTCTCCAGCCTTGTTGACCGCAATAACACGGAACTGATACTCAGTACCTTCCTTGAGCCCGGCAACCGACGCCTTGGTCTCCCCAGGACTCGCCTCTTTGAGTGTGTCCCAGCTCGAGTTGCCTTTGGGCTTCGCCTGGAGGAGGTATTTGGTGATCGGGGAGCCGTTGTCACTCATCGGGGCGACCCACTCAAGGTCCGCGTGATTCGCCGACCAGTCTTTGACCGAACAGGGGCCGGGAGGGTCCGGTGGGTCGAATGGGTCGCGAGCCAGGATCTCTTTCGGTGTCTCGAGATCTTCACTCTCGCCCTCCTCGTTGACAGCGCGAACGCGGAACTTGTACTTGTTGCCCTCTTTCAAGTTGGGTACCTTTGGAAAGAAATGTTTCCCTTTTCAATAATATATGGGTAGACAATAGCAGCGTCCTTACAATTCGAATTTACTAGCCCAAAAAGAGGTTCTTGAATTTTTAAACTTTGAATTTGACTGTTATTATTGTGAATTGGATTACAACTAAAATATTTTCAAATCTGAGATCATGATGATCATGATATTTTGATACATACATTAATCAATGCTTACTTTTTAATACTGTATATATTGTAAGCTCGATAATTAAATAATATCCATATTTTAAGTTTTAACACCTGTGTTATAAGAGTAATAATTGAGATTTTTTATATTGTTTAATAAAATATTATGAATTTACCGAGTATTTTTATCAATAAGGTCAATATTTAAGGATAGTTTCATGTTGCCTCATTCGAAATTAACAATATTTTCTTAGATGTAAAAAATGTTGTATAGAGGAAAATTGTTTAAAATTAACAATGTTTTACATTACATGAAAAACAACATCTGAAATAAATAAAATTTCGATTTCCCATTTCTATTGTCATTCTTTCAAGGATCTATCATCTGATTAAAACTAACAAAATATATATATAATATATAGTCCCTTCTGTAAATGCAACTTCACCTTGAATCTAATAATAGTATAACATGTATAATTTAAATAGAATAAATAGCATATATTATTTGATTTAACAATCGCTGAACACAATAATTGCTTATAGTATTACTTAAGCACACATAAACACTTGGACTATGTACGAGGATAAAAAAAAATTATTTTGCTTTTAATTTTATATATGAACGTAATAATCAATTTCGTCAATGTTGAGTAAATTATGTATTAACAAAGAGCATTAATACAGAAAATAAATAAATGTTGGAACTATTAGCAGTAGTGATAACTATTTTAAAATTTAATACATATTGTATGTGGTTAAAATCTAGTTGCTGTCTGATTATTATATCAACTTTTAAAATATCTAAAATACAGTGCATTAGATTTCTGTAACAAAGCTTCAGATACAATTGTTCCAAATATAGTTTATAACAACAAAATACGTTTTGCGCAACTTATTTAGTACGATTAATTTATTAATTTATTAATTTATTACGATTAATACTGATTATTATATCAACTTTTAAAATATCTAAAATACAGTGCTTTAGATTTCTGTAACAAAGCTTCGAATACAATTGTTCCAAATATAGTTTATAACAATAAAATACGTTTTGCGCAACTTATTTAGTACGATTAATTTATTAATTTATTACGATTAATACAGATTATTATATCAACTTTTAAAATATCTAAAATACAGTGCATTAGATTTCTGTAACAAAGCTTCGGATACAATTGTTCCAAATATAGTTTATAACAATAAAATACGTTTTGCGCAACTTATTTAGTACGATTAATTTAAGTTCACTTATTCACTTATTAAGTTCACTTCTTACATAATATATACATAATCTAGAATATAGTAGTCACCTGCATGTTACACTCCTTCGGCTTGCCAACCGGTGACCACTTAGTCGAGTCCTTAGTGACGTCCATCATTTCAACGATGTAATTGAGGATCGGCTTGCCACCGTCATCCTCTGGCGGCTCCCAGCCCAGTTTACAGGAGTCATGGGTCAGCTCGAGTAGGGACAGCGGTCCTTTGGGTTTGCCGGGCTTATCTGAATATGCCAGAGAAATTTTGTTTTAAAAAGAAAGTTAAATTCCCTGCCCTGGGACCCAAGCCTATATGTTTCAGAGTCTAAATCTAGGTGACCCAGCATTCATTCGGTGCTCAAGGCTTGTCACAAGGGAGTTTTCTAACCATTTTTAGATGATCTTCAGGCTTTAGGAATTGCAGGACATTAATTACTGATTATAGCTCAAACCGCAGACAGTACGGACAGTCTTCGTGAGCGGAAATCGAACCCGGATATATATACCAAACATGTCAACACTATAGACGACTGTACTCTCTACGATGTACATTGATATAATGTTGTGAAGGATATGCAAGGGAATTATGTGTGGTTCTTGATAAATATAAAAATATGTTTTAACTATACAATTTTTTTAATGAATTGTAAAGTTTTAATATGTTTGGATATCACAAACAGTATTTTCAATTTTTCAAGATTTTTGTTATATACTGTACTATTAAGAATATAATTTTTAATACATCTTGCTTTTAGTCACATTTACTTGTATAATTTCATACATAATTATCTTAAATTAACATAAGTGCAATTATATGCAAAACTAATAGATTATACCAAACATGTATGCTACGTAGTTTATTTTATAATATTATAATAGAATTAACTTTATTCACAAATACAAATCTTTTCATTCATTTATTATTGTCGGTATTGAAAATTATGTATTGACAAAAACCTAGTAATAATACAAAGAAAGGAAAGGATAAATTATTCACCAGTGATGTTAAGTTCAAAAGGAATGATGGCCTCTCCGAGAGAATTTTTCAATATAATTTCATATTTTCCTGAATCTTCACGTTTTCCGCTTTCAAGCTTCATCTCTAGCTCCTTTCCATTGGCCGAGGGAATGGCCTTGAGCTTTACGGTCTCTGGTGCCGGCTCCCCATTACGCATAATAATAATTTGCGGTTTTGGAAAACCTTGAAATAAAAAATAAATAATTTTACTACTATAAAAAATTGGCAGTAGTAAATGGCTGTAAGAAAATTATTATAAGATACTATTTAATATTGTAATATGTCCTAATCTATAATTTTTAAATTTCAAAGCATTAACTACACCCTTCAAATAAATAAAGCTGAATAATATAAACGATACCAAATCATACATACAACCTGCTGTATATTTAGAGAATATTATTTATAATGCTTTACAATGTTGAAAAACCAAGAAAAAATTAACATATATTTGCTATATATACATTTATTAATTCTCATTGAAAATATATAACACACTTTTAAATACAACATATATTTTATTACCAGAAGGATTCAGTGCAATGTTGGTATATTCATATTTATATATATGTACATGAATATTTGTACATGTTGTGCATGCATATTAACATTTTAACTTTTCATTTTATTTTTAACTAATTTTTATATTTATTATTTTTTTAATATAATTATAGGTATTCTGAAAACAAATTATATATTTAGAAAAATTAAACTCCAGAAAAATGTATTTTATAACATTATTTTAAAATAAATATAATGTATTTGAAACGTTTAAAATAAATTTGAAGTAAAAAAAAGTAATAAGATATTTTCAATTAAACCGATAGTACAATATTTATTATAAATTCAATCGATATTATAATTTTAATATCAATTCAACAATTTAAGTAATTAGTTAACAGAATTGTTATAATATTTTAAAAAAGTACAAAAAAAATGTAGTTTGATAACAAATATTTAGAAAGTACTCAAATTTTTCCTTTCAATCTCATTTTATTATTATATACAACATTATTCGACTAATTTTAAACAACTTTAACTTATATTTCTGTAAAATATATCTCTACTTTCTTAGACATTTTTGTTGTAGGAATGAATACATTATATTTTGTTATTCACATTATGTTTAACTATTTATCAAAATAAGTATTTCAGATAATAAATCTATTATATTTAGCGATTTATTCATTAACAACGTATGAATTAATACAGCAGATAAAAAATAAATAAATAAAGCAATAAAATGTTATAAACTTTTTTGGATGAAATATACAAAATCGAATCGAATAATCCACCATCGAATCCAATAATACTCCTTCCCTTAAGTAGTATATATGCTCCCCCCCACCTATAGCATACTCTCACTCACCCTGCATGGGTACACAGCAGAGAAAACCGCCTCCTTTCTTCATCATGGTGTACTTGGGAACCTTCGCCATGGACACCTGTGGAACGCACTCGCACTCAATGATGGTCATCTTCCCCGTGGAGTTGTGGTTACCTATACGGCACTCGTACTCGGCGGCGTCGTCCATCTCGAGGGCATTGAAGATGAGGTAATACTCGTCGTCGACCTGTTTGAACTCAATGCGGTCGCTGGCGGTGATCTCTACCCCGTCCCTGAACCAGTGGATGGGGTGCTTCTTGGGATTGATGGCGCGAACTATCAGTTCTTTGTGCTTGGTCTCGATTCCCGTAGTCTCGATCAGGTTTTGACGGAACTCAACATCAGCTGTAGGCGGGGAAGTGTGGGAGTAGGACTTACACTTAAATATAAAGTTGTTAGGTTTTTGACAAAACTATGCTTGGTCTAAGTAATATAACTTTTACATGTAAAAACATTCTCATTGTTATCTTTTACATTTATATTCCTATTTAGTGCTTCTAATTGTTTAGATTAGTATTACTATTCTTTGATTGTTTATTTGCTCGTTTTTCTTAAAACCAACAAAAAAAATACACTTCATTGATTACATTTTTGTTTTTATAGTTGCTGGGAAACGACTTGTAAGACATATTTTACATTTAATTTTTTAGTACTTATCATAGAATAGAAATAAATAATAATATAAAATTGGAAAATAAAAATTTTACTCAACGCATTGTCAATAAAAAATATACTACAATAAACATGTGGTAAACATGTGACATCAGTCCTTAACGGAATAAAGTTTGTAAATAATTAAATATATAGTAAATGATTATTCGTTTTATAAGCTAACATTTAAAAAATATATATCTCAATTATTAAGATAGAATTCCAATAACTAATACTTACATAAAATTTATTTGTATTCGTACAAAACTATAATTGGTAAATCAACTTGTCAGTATAACAATGTTTGTATTCCTTATGTAGCTTAGTTAAATAACGGTTTAATCCGTTTTTAGCATGAAGCTATGAGTATAGCGTGCGTGACATTATTATATTCATTTTCTGCTGATTGTTATTTATCCGATTGTAAATCGTCTGTATTAAATAGTAATTCTTTGATCACAACTTATTGCTTTCTAAATTGTTGACTACATCTGATAATATTTTATATTTGTATATTAAATTGTATTACTTCAAAACGTTGAATTATCAAAATATAGTATTTTTGAAATATTAGTTTATAAGTATAATGTTTCCAAAGCTAGGTGTTGTTCCATGTGAAATGCTAATGTATTGTTCGAATGCCATAATATAAATATTTAAATGTCAAATTATTTATCATAATACTTTAGCTTAAATAAAGTATCTACTGTTAAAAATCTTCTATCTATATTTTAAACTATAATTAATAAACAATTATTTAGGATGAATATAATGTATATTACGTGATGAGTAAAATTTTTCAATCTGTTGTTTAAGAAAATACAAAGAATATAGAACGCTAAAGTAGGTTTACACTTTTTTTAAATGTAGTTTTTTTTGTGGAAACAGAAATAAAAAAATGAACATATTTTACGCATTCATCTTTAAAATAATACAATGGTCGAATGTGAGAAAAAAAATTCTAAATAAAACGAAAAGATTAAATAATAAATAATTACACAATGTAATATAATTGTAATCCTGTAGTTCTTTACCCTCAGCTCACCTCTATGAATATGTTAATAATTTATCAAAAATATAGAATTATTAATATTTTTCTAACTTTATAATACTTTTTGTATGTATATTGAAATATATAAAACTTATAAAATATCAAAGTGTAACATTTGTTATTACACATTTTGAAATTTTTAAGAATAATATTTTCTTGCTTAAAGTATTAATAAAATGACCTTTTTTTCTAAATGAATTTGAGAATTTAATGATATAAGTGTTAAAATAACGGAAAGAGCCTTCTTTACAATCTTATGTTATTTTGGATAATATGCTAACCTCTAATATGTGATCAAAGTTTAAGTTTATCTGTAGTCTACTAAGCCTACCATTTATATATAACATTAATTTATTATATTTTAAATATAATTAACAGTTTTCAAGACAAAATACGCCTGGAATTTATATATAGTCTGTTATGTTATTATATATTATATAACGGAGTATTTAAAAAAAGTATTCGATACATCGTTAACAATTATATTTACTATAAACTTTCACATTTCGTATGTTAGTTATTTTTATCACTTTCGTATGAATTTATCCACTGTGATATTTATAATTTTTTAAATTTTTACTTAAATGATTAAACTTCTACAATAATGTTAAAACTAAGATTAGAAAACGATTAAAAAAAAAAACAATAACAGTAAACATAAACATAATTACGACTGTCTTACGCTTTACTCCAAGCTCCGCTGTAGTGGTCTTCTTTGCCACTTTACAGGTAAACATTTCAGCGTCGCTCGGGTGAATGTTCTTAATAATGAGAATTCGTTTGATCCTCTTGTCCACCTTCATTTCATATTTTTCACCTTCTTTTAGCTCCTGCAAAAATTAAAATTAAACTCAAAAGATTGAACTCTGATGCATGGTAAGCTTAAAACAATTGCAAAATATGCTACGTTATATATAATTTTCGTAAAAGGTATATTTTAACCTCATGTAGCTGGTCCACTTTAAACATTAATTCTTAATACAAGTGTTACAAATTCAAGGGGTGATTGCACATTACATACGAATACTTTAGATTAATAAAAAATATAATCAGTGATCCCATTTTTATAAAAAAAATTGTGAATTTATTACAATTCGCAATTGTGTAAAATATTATATAACAATCTATCTATGCTATACATTCAAACAACATTATAACACATATTCTCTACGTATCGATTTTATGAATGCTAATTGTATCATATATATTTTCGTATGGTATTTTTAGTACATACAAAATAGTAAATAATAAATAATTAAAAGTATTTAATGGATGTACATATACTATAGGTTAGGGTAAGAAGCATTTTATCAACTTTAACGAAATCAGATAATCATAAATAAACATAAACATCGAACTTATATATATTTCAAACATAGGCAGACAGCTTACCTGTTCTTGCTTGAACCACTTAACCTCGGCATCCTTGTCCGAGACCTCGCACTCGAAGGTGGCCATAGCGTCATCCTCAAGACAGTCCACATTGCGGAGATCCCGTGTGAAGAACCAGTCAGGGTCCTCGAGGACCACCTGGCAATGTGTCTCGTCCCCTTCTACTCGACAGGTGTACTCGCCCTCCTGGTTTGACTTGGCTTTGGGCAGCCGGACAAGGCATCGATTCTCGCGCCGCTTGATCTCGAATGTGTTTGCGGTGTACTAGGTGTGGAATAGAGCCATGTAGATATTTTTAAGCTATCTGTATTTGTATACCTAACGAACCATTAATGTAAATAAAATTGATTTAATATACAAATAAGTTATTAACTTATAATATTGTTATTTGTAGGTTTTAATCGATAGATTGGGCGGAGAAGATTGCTTAAGGCACGGAGGACAGTAGGTGGTTTGTAATATAATTTAAAGGAGAAAATATTTGATAAATTTGAAAAATATTTGAATATAAAATATTTTATCAATACGAGTTTTATAAACATAACTTATCATTATGTTCAAAATGTTCCAATTTAGATTTACAGTTAATTATTATTATGGTCAATGTGTACTGTGGTCAATGGATACTGTAAATATTTTATGAATAAATTAAGCATCTTGATATGTTATATAAATATATAACACTAAGAGTACAATTTCAAATTTTCAATGTGGCGCCAAATTTTAAGTAGGTCACATGTTACTTTGAAATTCTGGAATTCGTTTCGTCTTATAGTGCGACGCTCTCTAATCAAATTTCATTAAAATCGGTTGAGTTATAAAAGGTAATATATTAATATGTTAATATTATAATTATAATTATAATATTGAGAAATGGTAATTCTAAGATATGTGAACGGTTTATTTCGTATGATAACATTTATCAGTTGTTACATTATAATTCAGTATAATATAAAATTAACAACTCTGATATTTTAAGATGAAAATTATATTCAGTTATGAGTTAATGGCTTCACATAATATTATCAAAGTCTAAAATAAGTAATATTCATCAGTGTTAAAAAGGACAACATATAATATTGTTATACTAACCTGCCAGTTTTATTTTTGCAAATATATATATATATATGAATTTGTGATTAAACATTATTTTAGTAATATAACAATTATTGAATAATAATTGCCTTGCTTTACAATAATTTTATGTTGATGTTTACATTTGATGAGTCATCAATCAATATTCATTTATGTTATTACTGTTTGAAGAAAACTAAAAATGAACGATGATATTTTCTAGTATATTATAACATTTTAGTCATCAGTATATTAAAAAATATCCCAATCATCGGCGCGCTCCCACCTCAATTTTGTCCCCATTGAGATACCAGTCAACGTGAGCTCGGGGGTCGGACACCGAACACTCGAGTGTCACCTCCTTGCCCCGGATCAAGTCCACATTGGCTGGCAGCTTCTGGTTGAAGTGGTATGTGTGCGCCTGCTCCTTGATAGCCAGGGTACCGACGGTGCGATTTTCGTTCACCTGGCATGTATAGTTACCGGCGTCCTCCATGGCGATCTTCTTGATTTCTAGAATATTGTCAGCACCTTCGCTAAATAGAAAATATTCGTATTGTAATGGTACGCGTGATAGTGCTTTGCATGTATATGACGCTGGAGTTAACAACGAATTAGTTAAAAATACATTGTTTATGGCTTTATGAAGTTGTAAAACTATATAAAGTAATCAAATAGAAAACGGTTAAAATATTTTTATGAAATACTACAACAAGTATTATGTTTTTTTCCCGCTAACTATGATATATTTTACTCATTACTCTGTATGCGCTAGACAGAACGTATTATTTAATACATTATCACAATTTAAATTTTGGAGATAAACACATATGATATTATCAATAAGATTAATATATTTTTCACGTTACATTTTTGATTATGTCAAATATTTCCATTTTCCGGATTGCATTGAAACAACACCTTGTTTATGAATTTATTATCAATTTTTAATAAAAGATTATTACAGTCATTGTAAAACACGGTAAAGTAAGTAGTATAATATAGCTGTAGTAAAGTAAATGGGGCATTTTTTTCTACACTTGCTTCCAGTTCTTTGAAATATCATTCTTCGTTAGTTATATATATATATAAACGTATTTTTAGATACAATAAAGCTATTCTCAAGAAAAGAAGAAAAAAATATTTAAAATTTATTTAAAAATAACTATAAATATGTGGGCAATAATATGAAGATAAGCTGTTTCCAGGCTGTAGTCATTCGCCTTGTTATTATGAACTCTACTGTCAATATTTATATTTCAACTAAATATTAAACAGTAGGTTTAGAAGTCTGTGTCTTCTTAATTTAAAATTTAGTTTGTTCAAACGATATAATATGTGCAGATTTTAACTTAATAATATTGACCTATATTGACAAAAGTGTAATATGAATTAAATAAAGCATAGTTTTTATTAACTTTAAAATAACGATGTCTTCAAATTTACGATCAAGCATTATATTTTAATTAATTGTTTTGTTTGATATTAAAATAATCACCATTTTTCTTGTCTTAATTGCGCTCAATAAGGTGTCATTTTTATAAATGGAGAATGCTTGGATAAAGTTTTGATTTATATTAATTTTTGCAAACAGGCGTATTTAAAATCCTAATTAGAATATTATATAATGTTGTTATAAAAAATGTCTCTTACGCAATAATATTAAACTTTGGTCCTTGAAATATTTCCAGCTTGTTCTTAAGCCAGCGACACTTCACGTTTGGTTTCGAATAAGTACATTTAAAGGTGATCTTTGGGGTGCCATCCGAGCAGTCTTGGTTTACCAATTCCAGTACAAAAGACTCTTTGGCCTAAAATGTGAAAAAAGTACTTAGAATGCATTACCTTTTAAAATAAAACTAGTTTTTATTCTTTAAGATATACAAATCGAAATTTTAATTATGTGACATTACATTTTTAGAATTTACATTAATAAATAGTATATTGTTATATATATATACGGGTATTAGTTATATATTATTATATAATAATATATATATATTAATAATAATATATATAATAATAATAATAAATTTATCTTAATATTTACTTTGTAAAATAACATGCTATATTATAACTTCGTTTATATACCTTGCAAATTTAATTTGTAATATACATCTTGTAAGATGTAAAATAATTGAATAATGTAATATTCTTTTTTGTGTTATTTAAAGTAAATTACAACTTATTGATATATATTTATTATTATTGAATTTAGATCATCAATCGCGCATAAATTAAAAGTTTAGATTTTTTTTACTGATCTCGTCTATGTGTATAATATACACATTAAAACAATAATTAAATAATGTTAAGCAAATCACTCCTCACATTTTTAATTTTATTACATATAGTCAGTGGTGTCATTCAGTTATAATTTGGAAATCTAATAATATATTTTTTATCCAAGAAATGTGCAATTTTCAAAATAATAAAATATTGTTCATTAAACTATATGTATATATGTTATGCATAAATATTTAAATAACATACAAATTTTATTCTACATTGTATACGGTTATTTCATTCGTATTAACCATGCAATTTTATCCATAACAATTTCTGTAAATAATTCTAGCCAATTTTCCGCTGCTTTGGGAAATGGAACCCCAATAGTTGACATCTTGAATATCTGCTGCTGACCTCCTGTTTCTTCTCCGTCCGCTTAAGCTGTGGGAATCCGGGGATCATTTCGGCCATCGAGGGCCGGCGTCCAGTGGAGTCCCGGCGTGCCTGGAGCTGCTCCTCCAACGCCTTGGGGTCCAGGTGACCCGAGGACTTCCTGCCTGTTGCCTGCGGTACCATAGAAACATCAGTCGGGGAGGAGGTGTCACAGTGCATTGCTGCTGATATATTTGAAGAATGATTTATAAGTATGCGGGCCCTTTACGTCCAGCAGATCTCAACTTGTCATTTCAAATGAAACAATTGGGTTCTTACGAGATAGCGATGAATAGATCAATTTTTTAAAATATATTTTTACAAATAAAAGTGTTGTATTTAAATATTCGTTAATAAGCAAATAATTTGTTAATTTATTGACTATTGTAATCTATGACATTTCGATAAAGCATTAATTAATATTCAGTATAAATTATGTATTTCAAATGATTCTTAGTCAATCACGAAATATGTCTGTAATCTTTTGTAAACTTTGTTTGCAGTATTTGGGTAATGGAATAAACAACTTGAATACTGACTTTCGTTTTTATTTTTATTATGTTTAGTATTCAATTCATGTATATCGCCTATTAAATATTTAAGGAAGAATAATAAAATGAATTCTAGAAAAAATATTATTATATATTATCCTACTTTACACTACCCTAAGCCGCAGTGGCCTATTCTAGGTGTATTTTAAACATTTTTATCAAAATTATTTACAACAATCTTGTCATTCTGTTAGCGTTAATTTTTTAATGAACAAATAACTTTATTATATATTGCTATGAATCATGACAACGTACAAAACTATAAATTGTTTTTTTAAAGTGTTACCCTCGAGTAATATTGGATTAAATTCGGAAAACATCTACATCTTATTTATCATACACACTCGTACATTCATTCATAAACTGATATTGATCAGAGTTCACTACCCGTAGCGGCTATCAATCTTTGTAATACTAATATATATGACTCAACTAATTAAAGGTATTAGTTATTTGCATGTCACATTTTAGTCATTATTATTGTTGAAACTGTGGTGGAATTACAATTATTAATTTAATATAACATTTTGAATCAACAAGTAAATATTGGTCACTGCGGCACTTTGGAATAATACTATGGCACTAATACGGTTAAATAAATTAGTGTATAAAATTAATCTAAAAATATTCTTAGTGCTCATATATTGCTATATTATAACTGTACAATTTATTTTGTATCACTAAAATCATGTTAGTGTTATATATATTTAATTAGTAAAAAAATTTAATTTTTTTTAATTGAAACATTTTTATCTAGATATATAGTAATTATTATTTTTTAATTAAAATTTAATAAAATTTAATTTCCTGACAAACATATTTTAGGGAACTTTGTAATATTTTCACATAGATTTAATTCACTTTTGTTAATGCATTTAGTCAATAATAAGGGTGTAAATCTCAAATACTAAATTAACTTTTTTGTGTGGAGATACTATCAGTGTTGTCTTATTAGTAATAATGATTAGCGAAATGTCACATCAACACACGCAGACACACACGATAAAACCAGAAATAGAGACATTATGGAGAAAGATACTTTACAATAGCAACATGATATATGTCTGATACTAATTTGAGTTCGCATCAAAGTTTAAAATAAAGTATTAACCAATTTAAGATCGATTTTGCGGCACATTGAAGAATACAGTATATCACTATTTAGAACTTTTAGAATTTAGCAGTTGACGACATATCCAGCTAGATAAGTTAGGATAATACAAAAAAATTAAATATCTATTTACCAGTATCACAATTTTTATAGCGCTACTAATGAAACCATTTTCACCATGATTCTATAGCATTATGAAAAGTTATAACTTTTTCAATTTGACATGTTTAGATTTTTTGTTTACAATAACGAAGAAGTGATTTGTGATGGAAAAAGAATAATATATACCATAGCTGCTTTACAATAAAGTAAATAGTTAAACCATCTTCATATCTCATATATACGATTAATATCTCACTCACCCAGCTACTATATTAATTTAGTATAAATGTTGTCACAAATGCAGTATATTTCACACATCATTTTTTTTCTCTAAAAAATAGAAAATAATATAATACACAATTTGGTCAATTTAACCAAATGATTTTATGAATTGTTTCTTACAATTAAATTATGAAAGGCATATCATTTATTCGCATAGATATTTATTTTATAGATTTTCCGTTACAATAATGGTTCTTGCGTATATTAGTATGAATGAAAGTATAAATATAAATGGCCTAATTACTATAATTAAATATTTATGATATATACACTTCACATTATTATTGATTCATGTATCATTTCGGCATAATTTATGAATTTATTTAAGAAAAGTCTCTCGTTTGTCAACATTTCAAAAGTGAAGATTTTAAAAACACAGAAAAACAACTTACAATATAAATGATATATATCATCTATTGTTTATCTAATAATAACAAATTCATTAATTTTGACAAAATCTGACCAAAACATTTTCTTGCAAAACGATTAGAACATATGGTGGACTATAGTAGTGAAAAAGCCTTTTGGCATCCAATCGACTAGAAATGATAAATCATTACATTCAAAACTCCAAAAATGGTCTATCAAAAGTCAATGCAAGAGGATTCTTATTTTATGTCTAAAACGCTTTTGTTTTGCAAATATTTCCCTTTTTAACTTTGAAATCATATCTAACAAAAATCTTATTGTTAATAAAAAAATGTATTATATATATAAATTAACATTCAAGGCAGAAATCTATTTTTATTCGTTGAAAGAAAATGTTTTACTCTCGTTGAGCAAATTTCTCAACACGTTTTTGACTTAACTGCGACATGATGGTTGTATTAACAAACGGCCATTGAGCTGAGCACGTTTTATCAAGAAAAGTTTTAAACAGGAAAAAGAAGCAAATATTTTTATGAACATAGATACAACATTGAGTAGAGGCATCATATTATCCCTATTAGATTAGAATTCATACTCAGAAATGTGCAAAATATGTACATACAAATGTATAAAATGTGTACATACAAATGTACAAAACGATATATTTTTATCATTGCATAAATATAATTAAAACAAAAATATATCAAATAATATAATCTAAAATCGCGTGAAGTATATTTTACATGAGAAAAATATATTGTACATTTTTTTAACGACTCTTTTAAATGGATTTACTGTAATATGTCTTTAAAACTAGGCTGCTCGGTTGGTTAACTTAATGGTAGAAATATAGACATTTTAGTTTTCAAAATTAAGTTTAGAATTTTGTACAATTGTAAATTTTGAAATTTTGAAAAACCATTGTTTAGTCACCTTATTTTCCTTTTTATTATACATATCAGTTGTTACACGTGTTTTCTATATGATCCGGCCTGTCCCCAACTATTATTATTATGCTTTTTTGGGATTCGACAGACTGTCTTTTAAATCCACAGGTTTGACTTGTCATCTTTTCACTCCATGCGTGTTTTACAAAGAATACAAGCTATGTTTGGATTGTAAACATATTTTACAAATAATATTTGTGGTTTGATGATAACTCATTCCTTTTATTAGTCCTTTCTGGAGTTTAGTCATGAATGCTGGGTTTTCCCTTAAATCCTCCTGATATTATTATGAAATGTTGTTTCTTATTTGACAGTCGCTTTAATAATTTCTGGTTTTTCTTTTTTATTTCTTTATTTTATTTGTTTTTTGTGGTGATGTTAATGATTTAAATAGAATGTATCCATTTACTAAATGATGTGAATTCGTTTGATTTTAACAAGGATGGTCAATAAAATCTTTTTAAAAAAATCGTATTTCTAATATTACATTGTATCTAATATGAACTACATTACAAAAATTGTATCAATAAAATGTGTTACATGACAAGTTAATTAAGCGATATTGAAAAATGTCTTTAAGTATTTGATAGCATTTTTTTAAATATATTTATATATATATATATATCTGTTCACTATTTAAATAATTTTAATAAAATATGAAGACATCTTTCATTCTACAAAATTCTATTTCACAATATGTTGCGTCTTTTGCAACAATTAAATACATACAATTACAAAATACAGATTTGTAGTTAGTAGTTCGAAATGTAATTTGTTATTAGTGTCTATTTAGCCACTTTGAGTCAATTTTTAAATTAATTTTATTATACATTATTAAAGTTTAAAACATTTTCAAATTGTTTGAAATATTGTGATTATTTGATGTCACTTAAATTTGCTATTCGAAAAGTGATTAATTTAATATGTCTGTCATTTAAAAACTAAATAAGTCATTTTCTAAAATTGCTAAATGTTATTTAATAGAGATTTTTTGTATATGTAAATAGACTTTAATTTTTTTTACTGTCAATTTTTTAATTTTAAGTTTTGTTTGTTAATTTTTAAAATACAAAATGAGAAATATGTATAAATGTACCTTTTTTTTACTATTGCATTTTTTGTTATATATTTTATAACAATTAATACATATATGTAACACTATTTTTTACCTTAAAACGTCAATAAAAAATAATATTGAGTATAAATAATTATATATAACAATCATTAAAACACAAAACCGTTCTTATTTAAACTATGTTAAAAAAACTCTCGTATTACAATTTATTCATAATTTAAATTACATGTCACAACGTACATTGATAGTTAGATATAGTATTATAAACTAATCTAATTTAATAAACTCATCTAATAAACCTCTTCATTTAGTTTTATATATTAATTGCTAAAGAAAATTGACAATTTTTGGTGTATGTCAAAATATCATTTTTTATCAGAAGTTTATGGAAAGTGATATTTATTTGATTATTTATAATTTAACGACAGTTGAAAATTGTTAATGTTGCCATACGGCTGTATATTTCTTATTTTCTTAATAAACCATTCATAATATTTAAATTATATAATCTGAGTTAATTTTTTAATAATAATATTATTTAACAATTAGTTTATATGACAATATACGTACACATTATAAAACTATAAATTATGTAGACTTATTAAATACAAATATATAAATCTATTTAAAAACATTCTAAAACAATTCCCGCAAAAATTTAATTATAAATCTTATTTAAAAAGACGATTTGTAACTAAATAAATTGATTAATGTTGTTAGAAGACGAAGTTGTTAGAACAAAAAATATCAATAACACAATCTGCAAATTACCGAGTAGGGATTAATACCCTTCACACTTACATAACACTACTTACTATATTTATATTTTTTTATTTTATTAAAATATATATACTACTGATAATAACAAATATGCTCTTTGTGAATCATATTAGTTACTTCATTATTTGATTAATTAACTGTTTTAAAAGTAATGTAGTCATATTATGCTCAATCAAAAGAAGCTGATAAGCACACAGTATCGGGTGAAATAATAGGGGAAAACAGACTTATTTCGATTTAATAAAGCCATCAATGATATGAACAATTGAAAAATTCAGTTTATAAAATAAAAATGTTATTAACATAAATTAATAATACGTTTGCTTTATTAACCGAATCATTTGTTATTCTTCGTATTAATTTAAACAAATTTAACAATGTTTTTGTAACATTACTTCAGATACTGTAGCAATGCTAAATATTTTTTTGTTAAATTTAGTTTTAAAATATGATAGAACCATATAAAACAATGTTTAAATAGATCAAATCAAGATAAAAATCATTTTAAAAGCTAAAATCAACTGTTGATTAACTATTGTATAATAAACATATATTAAATATTGTTTATCTAATTATAAAACAAATACACGTGGTTTAGTTGCAATAGGTGAAACTTAATTTAACAATTTAGAATACATGACATTTTCTAAAATTATGTAGTGTGAACCATATCACGTGTATAATAATGTGTTAAATTAAATAAATATAAAAGTTTTACAAGTTCACACAGGATTAGTCATACAAGTCCATAAATCCAATGTCTATAAAGTGATGATGTTTACACCTATTTCATTTGAAACAGAGATGTACACTTCTTCGGTAAATATTACAGTTTGATAATTTTACGATATACACCATCATGCCCATCCGATATGTATAGTTGATCATGTTAATATGACAAGCTAAAACGATTATATATATACAAAATGATTATTAATCTGAATTGACATGAAACAAAGAAACAATATGGTATATATTTTGTTGTCATTAATTTGCATTTAAATATAAATTTAAAAAAGTATAGGATAATAATATGTATGGATGTAAATTTATAAATGTTAAAATAGTAGTTATGTAATTTATAGGATAATAAATTTTGCAATATGGTTAGTAACTATGTATTTTGAAATAATAATTTAGTTAAACATTTAGTATATTCACGTACCTACTAAGTATGTATATATCAAAATATATTTATATAAGTTATAATTTTGATAATTTTTTTAAATATCACACTTCACGTTGGTAATCGTTATACATTTTTAATGCAATCAAAATTCTTTTGTATGCACAAAATATTGTATTATAAAATCTACAAATTATATCCTTTTTAACCGATATCATTTCTTAATCGAAATATTTATAAGTGCTGTTTTCGCCAATTACCTTATCCGACATGTATATAATATAGGCAAGAAAAAGGAATCAGACTGAAAAGGAAATGTAAGAAAAAAGCGAAATCTTCGTTAGATTGATTAGTCTAGTAATGTTCACAGAACAAAAACACACTTTGTCGCCAACACTTAAGCGTTAAAAGCCTCGAAGTCCTGTCTGAAATCTAGATACCTCACCTCGTCCAAATTTTTATTGGGAAAACCGGGTAATTCGCCTAACTCATCTTCCTGAAATGAATAGCGAATATAGGCAGGTGAAAAAGGATTTCTGGGTGAACATATTTTTCTCTTGGTATACGTACACACGGAAGCTGTAGACTTGTATAGTTGAGGCAAACCGATGAAATAAATTGTGCCATATGATAAAGTGAAGTGCGAACCGATTAGTTAGCTCGAGATCTCATTCAAGAATATGTTAAAAAGGATATAGGTACTGTCGGTCGGTAGGAATATTATATAGTGTTCAAGAGGTTTAAATAAGGTTATCCACGATACATTTACTATACAAATATCCGATGCTTAAAGTACCATATGTCGAGTCGTATTAACAATTTATTTTTAAGTAGTCATAATAGAAATATTTGGTTCAACATTCCGCATAGAACTTTTGGCGTACAACACAAGGTATTTGCTTAGGAAAATCGTTATTTATTTGATAACAAATATATGTAGCAATAATGGAGATTTCTACTCAGAAGACACACCTGTAGGTATTGCGATATATATAAGTATGTGATTATTTTAATTTGAGTTTTTAATTTTTAACATGCTTAACTAATCAACTATACCCTCTTTAATAATGAAGATATTATGGAGTTGTAAATAAAATATGTAATATTCTGATATTATTTAAATTATATTCTTAAACAATATTATTATGTTATTGTTTTAAATGTTATAAAAAATAGACAACTGAACTTCTTGTACTATAATAATTTACTCCCTCTTAGATTGTATTTACATACAACTAAAAACAAATGGAATTATTAGCATAAAATGGTATAATAATGGAACTGCACAATATTACAACATACTTCTTAAGACTAAATAACGTTATATAACTTTAAAAAAGTCCAAAACTACATAAAATACACTGTACATGCAAGGCTGTATCATATCTTTCAAAAGACTATTTATGGTTATACAATCATTGTAAAACTACATAAGACTAAATAAGACTACATAATATTATATAAAACTATATAAGATTATATAAAACTTTATAAGACTACATAAAACTAAATAAAACAAGAAAAAACAATGTAAACATTACATAAAATTGCTTAATATTCCACTATGCTTTTTAGGAGTATATGTAACAGCAAATAATATTTTTTCATGTAAGAGTAACTAATTTTTTAAAGACTGTATAGCATGACATTATTTTTGGAATCATAAGATTGCATAATTCAAGTTCAATATTCAATCTAAATAGGACTTGATAGAGAGGTTATGATTCCGTTAGAATAGCATAATATATAATAAAAGTTTAAAACATAAAAGCCTGGTTGTTGCAAATTAAGATTAAATCATATTTTCAATGTTAAACGCTATATTTTCAAGATTTGCAAAATACAAATTTTACAGAATTCAGTAATGTCGTGATATAAAATACGTTTCTAGGTGAGGTTGTATTAGGTAATTTTGTATAAATATTGTACATACGTATGTAGCATATTGTTCACATATTAAGTAGTTAAGAACGTTATATTTTAAGCTATGGCAGGCTCTGTTCATTGATTGTCATAAGTCATCGCGAAATAGTTGTCAACATATTATTCTCTTTAAATCGTTTTAGAAATGTCCTTTTTCGTCTCGATTTTAATAAATGTTTGCTATTTAAAAACCTCTTGTAATAAATCTTTATAAATGTTTAAAAATTGTATTTAACTTTGACAATTTCATTCAAATTTAATAAGCAGTGATCAGGTTTCTTTTTATTTGTTTTACTATGATTAAATTAAATACATAATTACAAAAAACTTCTACAACTACAAAACGATATAATAATATTCGCCAAAATAAGACTACATATGAATACAGAGAATTACAGAAGGCTAAATAAAACTTCGTGCAGGAATAGAACACTATTGCATAAAGCTTTAATATCATATGAATTAATACATAAATCTGACACAATTAGGCTATTCAAGGTTTTAAAAAATAATATTTTCATTTATATTTAATAATATATATATATATATATTTAAGCCTACTTAAAAGTGAACAAGTACATTTATTTCCCTATGGTTGATAATATACAGGGAGAATTACAAAGTAAAGATTATAACCATACAATACTATACATAAAATACATGTGACACAATACATTAAACCACACAAAACTAACTGCATTTGATAAAAAGATGTACTACAATTCACTATGATTTCAACAAGTGCAATATAACTTTACAAAATAATAACCTAACCCATATCATAAATGGAATTATGTTGTTTAATAAGTGTATACATATCATATCGGACACACTTTTAGAACTGTGATAACAAAAAACAAAATCAAAAAATATTTCATTTAAATATAATGAAAAATAAAACTTGTGGAGTTTTCCATACAATTTTATATAAACACTGTCTATGTCATAATTGTAAATACCATCATTTATTTTAATTAGTTTTGATCAGTACGTGATATAGTTTGGTCATTCCTCATTTATAACTTGAATATTTACATCAATATTAAATATAGAAAACTATATTTTTATAATTAAAAATATAATATTTAATTTAGAAATAAATGTCTAATTCCATTTAAAATATTAAAATTATTTGCATAGATGTATCATTTATGAATATAAAAATTACATATATACAATTAATGAAAATATTCGAATCATCAGAAAGTAAAAAAATAGAATAAAAAAAACTAATTTTATTCATTCTTGAAAAAAATTACAACTCATAGTTTTAAAAATAAATGACAATTATTTATAAAACAATACAATTTATTATACATAGTTGTATTAATATTAACATATTAAAAATATATTCGTGGATAAATTTATTAAAAATAGCTACCAATAATAAGAATATAAAAATAAATGTGTACGACTTAAACGATTAATTTTAAATTCTAGAAAAAAGTAGTGACATAGGCTTAAGATCCCGCTGCCCTATGGTTTTTACAGCTATAATACAATTATTTATTTTTAAATAGTCAGTATTATTATATTATAAATTAGAATCACTTGGAAGTTAATTTTCATCAAAGTAACGGTAGTAATGTTAATGCTATTAAAAAATTAAAATATTAAGTATCAACTGAACTTTTAAACAAATTAATTAGTATCAATTATTTCATTTATTAAATATTATACAAATACATGTACATTGAAACTACCTTCAGCTAATATTGCGAAATTGTCTTGATTCTTAGATTTAAAAAATAAAAAGCACTATGTTGCTGTGTTATTAAGTTTGCTTTTTTTAATTAAGTTGAAATGTGATTTTACAATCACATATATATTTTTTAATAGAAAAGTTTACTGGGATAATGGAATAGCAATTAAGCTAATAATAATTAATAATAATTTTATTTTATTTTTGTAATATTTTTTTAAATAAGTACGAATACATAGTAGTGTCAAAGAGTGTTGCGCTAATAAATTGACATACCTCTTCGGGCTTCAGTAGATTGTCGTCCTTCTTTTTTTGTGCTTCTGCAAATATGTGATAAAATTACTTATTTATTAACATTTTTATTGTCAATCACATGTTAATTTTAAGAAATACTATCGCATAATTTCAGTTAAATTTATATAATTAATTGCTCACATATTGATCACTATAGTATATTGTGATGTAATCATATTTTAAAAATATTTCCGGATATTCCGGTATATATTACTAACTAACGTATTTAAAAATAATAATGATCAAAAGGTACTATTTAAAATTACTTAATTATTTATTTTTTATAAAATATTAATAAAAATTACAATTAATTATAATTTTCTTAATAGTTCATAACGTAAGGTTAAAACAAGAATAAAATAAAAATAAGGATTCTGACTGTTTGTAGTCATAATGAATATTAAAGCCTAAAAGAATAAAAAATAGTAATAATAAATAATAAATTATGAATAGTTAGCACTGTTTAATAGGGTCTGTTTAATATACTTAAATAAAATATAAGCAATACATTAATCAGAAAATTCTAACAACAAAATCTTTGTATGCGTCATCATCTAAAAGTCAAAATTATATATACGATATAATTGATTATTATGAAAAATTGAATATATTAATAAGTATTTAGAAAACATTCACATATGTGTTTTTCTTAGCTAATTATCAAAACAATTTCTAAATTGTTTAATAAACTTTCTTAAATAAAAATTTTGAAAATTATTTTTAATGAATATATTTACTATATAATTAAATTAAATTTATATTTTATTAATTAATAATGTTTTAATATTTGTTTGATTTATATATTTATTTTTTAAATAAAATTGAGTAAATGTATAAATTTAATTTAATTTATAAATTAAATTTTAAAATTTATTAATATATTTATTTATTTGTTAAATTAAATTATCGATTATTTAAATGTACACTTACCAACAGTTAAAAGCTATAGTTTGTCACAGTATCATAACAGTGACTTACATCATTTTTAAACTTTCTAAAAAAGGCGAAATGAAGCACGCTATGTTGTTGCTTTCGTTTCCTGAATGAATAATGTATCTCATGATAACAGAGCGCATTCAATCGATATTTGTCGATTTCACCCGCAGTCTACTGGTTGGCCAAAACTAACCGCCGATCATTGTTTTTATTAGAATTTAAGTAAAATGATGGACAACACTTCGAAATTCGAATTTCAAAAATATATGTCATTTTTGTTATAATATTAAAAAAATTGTTATATATAGTTAAAAACATTACATTTTTGTGAAAACGAAGTTTGACAAATATTAGAGCGTCATTCTATATAAGGTTAACGATACGTTTCTTTACATTAAAAAAGTGGCATTTCGAAACCATTTCTAAATGCTTATGTCAATAAATACCCCCAAAAAAGGGATAATTCCGAAACTATTGGTCTGCTTAGAATTGTCTTTTAACTTCTTTGATTATATACAAATATTTCAAATATCAATCTCGATCACGCAATTACCATTCACAATATAGACCATATAATGCAAAATATAAAAATGTTTTAGATACATAAATAATCCCTGATATGAAAAACGAAAATAAATATTATTTATCACTGCACACATTCTTTATTTTTATATTTGAAGTAAATTAGTGTCAACTATTTAGCCAAAAAAATTGGGAGTACTAACAAAATACGTTTAAATATATACAATGCCTTGTTTGTCACATAATTTTTATTGTCAACTTATAGGAATTTCATATTCTAATAATACGAAGGGGATGTTTGCCATTTTTGTTACTGTACTTAGGCCAAGTGAGATATATTACAATACAGTGTAAATACCATTTCAAGAGAGATTATAAATATTGATTCTGAACATATAAGTCTTCTTCACGTTATTCGAAACATATTACTATTCAAAACATATTAATGATAACATATATAATCCACTGTTAAAATGTAAAATGATGTTGTGTAATTATTATTCTGATGTTAATAAGAAGAATTTCATATAAACAAACACTGAATGTGAGATATTGCCTTACCGGGTTTTAGATTCAGATTAATAGTTTCAGTAGTCTTCCCGCCGTCACTAATGATTTCACAAGTGTATTGGCCATTGTCTTTTTCTGTCATCTAAAAATAGTTAAATAGAAATGAATGCATTGTTAAAAAATTAAATGAAAACAATGAGTTATAAAATGTTTTTATTAAAATATAATCAACCATAACTAAACAGCATTAAGTTAGTTACATGAATTAATTAATTTGGCAAAATGTTACTACTGTTTCTATAATTTACTCTAAATAAATACAAGTATAAAAGATGCAATACTATAAGTTTAGCCATTTGTTTTTTTTTAAATTGTATATTTCAAATAATTTTGGTTAATTTCTTTAAAATTTTACTAGTATTTTTATTTATTCTAAATTTTTAAAGTATAAGGATATAATAAAAAATAATAATTCGCATATATTACAATATAATTAATTAAGAATTAATGGGTTATTATTAATTTCTCGTTGTAAGGATTAAAATATAAAAATCTAAATGAATTGAACAATTAAACAATTTTAAATAAATTGAAATAACAATTTTAAATAAATTGAAATAACAATTTTAAATAACTTAAAATAACAATTTTAAATAAATTAAAATAACAATTTTAAATAAATTAAAATAACAATTTTAAATAAATTAAAATAACAATTTTAAATAAATTAAAACAACAATTTTAAATAAATTAAAATAACAATTTTATGTATATGAAAATAACAGTTTTAATTAATAGAATCATTTGATTGAAAATCTTTCAGACATTCTTCTTGAACAATGTTTTCCCACAAATTAGTTTTAATTTTAAAACATTTTAATTTAAAACATTTATTTATACTAATAGCCTGCCTATTTACATCCTTTACATACTCCATATCATAAATATATGTAGTTAGGAAATTTTTAGTTGCATATGTTTGGTAAAAATCACATATGTACCTTCATTTTATATACAGTAAAAAAATACTTATAATAAACTATTAATGTTGGCGTTCAAATAGCTGCTGCTAATATAATCCACTGTATATATAAATTATAAATAGTCGATTTCATTCTGATAGTCTACCCACAATCTGATATGAATTAAGCACAAATTTATCATTAAATTGTAAATGTCATGGCATGGAAGTTTCAAATTATCTATTAACTTATTTAACAAGAGAACTAAATAAATGATCATTATTTATATACAGTGTATATTAAATTAGCATTCAATTTTTATCTGATTTTCACTTATAAAATTTTATATAATTAAGAATAAATTTTCAAAAAAATATTAAAATCCTTAAAATCAAATTTCGGACTAATATTTTAATTATGGATTTTTTTTTTAAAACATAAAAAACCATATACCATATGCAATAATTATATTAACACAATCCCGATACATATATATTTTCGGAAATATAAAAATTTGACTTTATGTTTCAAAGATTACACTGTATTTTATATAATAAATTTTATTTTTTATTAAAGTGATAAAATAATGTTTTAATGCTCTAAAACCATATTTTATCAATAATGGTTTTGTATTGTACATAGTTGACTAATATTATATTTTAATTAATTAAGAGAACTTAATTATTAACATCGTTTTTTATAAACATTGCCAAAAATGACTTTATTAATATAAGGTTTTAATTACACAAAGGGAATAATTTTACGAAAATATCTATTAAACTTAGTTAATTAATGTTTAATTAATTTAAATATCAATTCGTAATATGTGTTTTCTTCAAATTTCGTCATTGATATATTTTATTAATAATTTATAATCATGCTTGGACACAGTAATATACAATTCAACCCATTGCACTTTAACTAGTTCAATGATACAACCTATTACACGGGATAAAATACTGCAAAATGTTATTTTATGAAAGTTTCATCTGATCTAATGATCACTTTTTGTAAAAATTCGAAAATAGTTTGGCAATTGTTGCAAACCTATTATAAAAATATATTTTGAAAGTTTAACTGAATACTACATCACAAACTGTTCAGTAAATGTCAACAAGATAAGACCTAACAAAATACTTGTTATAATAATAGTAGGCTATATATATAATGTTTCAAAAATCTAAATGTTTATTAAATTAACTAAGAATATTGTAAAATGTGTTTTAAAACTTATTCATATATGATTTTAAAAATTAAATTTCAATTGAGTATTGATTGAAATGAAACATTGAATATAACGATTCAATCGTGAAACTTTTCATTATGATACAATATTTTAAAACTGTGTCAATTTATTATAGTTTATTACACTTTTCATCGTGTTTCTCTGTATAAGTGACCAATTTACAGCAACTTGTTTTGATAATTATATACATTATCACAGTTTGACTACTTTTGCCATGATAATAGCATAAAACAGAGATGCGGTATATTATCATGTGAATATAGACCTACTGAGCTCTTTATAAACTCTAAATGGCAGAGCCATAATTTAGGCCAACATACGAAATAGGCTACATCAAGCATATTTTATAAATTTGGTTCTCGATTCGAAGATATTAAAATAATAAATATAACATTGAAGCTAACATAATTGAACGTATATTTAGTCTGCTTTAGCTGAGATTCAGAGCAAGTACAACAGACCTAGAAGCAATTGTATTGCTCTGAATTTTTTTTAAGAAATTCAATTTACGTATATATGTTAAAATATATTGCCTTATTAAAATTACTATAAAAAAATTCATCAATTTTAAATATTTATTCCTGTGATTTTCTGCTGAGTTTGCCTTTTTAATCCATTTATCAGGCGGCATTCAGTAAGTTAGCACAATTGTTTTATTATTTATAAATGATTAAAACATACGTCCTCTCCTTCTATCAGAAGGACGTAGTCCTTGTCTTCCTTCAATGTCTCAATGTTGAAACGTCCCCCCGGCTTGATTTGCTGCTTGTTGAACATCCAAACTGCCTTTGGCTCCGATTCCGATTCAACCTTGATTTCAATGACGAATTTGCCATCGACTAATTTGTTGACCGGTTGACCCAGCATCTTGGGTGGCTTCTTTCTGTTAATAAGTTGTTAATAAATATAATGCCTGACTTATATGATAAGAAAATAATATCAATAAAAATATGTGTTACTATATATATTTAAAGGTATTATAATCTTTAATGTAACACATATTTATAACAAAGTACACATATGACAGTAATTGTTAACTTAGATACAAAGATTTTAGATGAATCATTCAGAAATTTTACTTGTTTAGTGTTATCTTTTGATAAATGTAATCAGAAGTTAGATAACATCAACACAACATCATAGTAATTTTAGTTTTATAAAGAAAATAATGAATATATTAATTATATTTTATATTATTAGATAGTTTATGTAATTGGTATAAAGTAAGTAAACTAATTGTTTAATGTTTGTATTATTTGGATGTTAATAATTGATACGTTCAGATTTTTTAATTGCAAATTTATGTGCTATTACCAGCTCGTTTAAAATTAACATTTTCTATATTTTAAATAAATAAATACTAATCGTAATTCTGTTTTATAACATTTATTTATAATTTTAGTAAATTTGTATATTTTAAAATATTTGTATAATTATATTTTACAAAAAACTAATTATTTATGAATATGTAAATCACAATTAAATTACAAATTATAATGAATAAATAAAATATTAAAATATATCGTAAATAATAATTCTTAAGTCAAGTAAATATGTATATGATTGAAAAATGTTCACTCCACTTTTTTTAATTTAAGTAACTAGTACAACTGTTTAATCAAGTGCTCAATTATGACTTCATAAGTTACCAAATAAAAATTATTTGCGTATTAAAAAAATCAATAAGAATTTAGAATATTACATTTTTAGATAGTTCAAATAAATAAAATGACAATCTTTTAAAATAATATTTATTAATACAAACAAACTCACGTAACGTTGAGATTAATATTGGCATTGGCTTCGCCAGAAGCATTTTTCGCGTTCACTTTAAATGTCCCGGAGTCTGCTGACGTAAATTTCTAACAAATAAATAGTAATAAACATCATTATTATGAAAATGAAATATTTATGGTTAAACTTGCACAAAGCCTGCACAGATTTTAGATTCGTAATTCAAAAAATATATATTAAACATTTTTATTTTGGCTATAGTGTTCAGCTTACTGCACTGGTATCATTTACCATCTGACCGTGTGCCAAGCATATTGCATTATGCACAAGGAATGCTCGGATTGTTCATGGTTTTAGTTTATTTTTTGTTTTTTGGATGCTTGTTTGTACAAATACTTTGTATGAGCGTTCTTTTCTCGCTTATTATTTAAATAACTTTGTTATCAGTATTCTACAACTATTATCATAAAACAGTTAGTAAAAACCAAGTTAAATATAATTTTAAAAATACCATAATATGCTATATATAAAATATATCGCTGCGTACTCTAGTTATGTTATACTTGTTTGTAACAGATATATTGTTTGAATACATTATTTTCCCAACAATTGTTTGTTTTAGAGAAACAGGTTTTTAATCATATTACGACAAAACATAAAAGTATACAATACAAATTTTGGCGAAAACGCTACGTATTTATTCCACAAATGGTATTTTTATTATTATTAATTATTTGAATATATGTGTATGATGTTGCAAATATAATTATTAAATTGTATTATCAAAATATCATCCGAATAATTGTTTCAATATTGCAAGATATTTTATATATTATAAATTTACCATTTAAATGACATTTGTTAATTATCTTCTCCCCTCTATAAATTTAAAATTATTTGATACAATTGCTCCATCAAATTTTAAAATAATTATTTGAAAAAATTATTTTAAATCTTTATTTTTTATTATTGTTATTTGTTCTGTTAGTTTGTATTAGTACTGAATACTAAAATGCCATGAAACGTATTTAACATTTTAAAATAAAAGTTACATTTACAATATAATGCAATGCAATGATATTTATTAAAAAGCGTGGCTTAAAACTCACTAAAATTAAACAAGTAAGCGTGTAGTTATCTCCATTTGCTTTGCACTCGATCTTGTACTTGTCGCCATTCTTAATCTCGGTTGTACCCTTATACCATTTAAAGTCTGGTTTGGGTTCCGCAGAGCAGACCACTGTCATCAGCATCTCTTTGTTGCCAGACTGGGGTGTCATTTTTGGCTTGTCGGTAAAAGTGGGCGCTTTTCCTTTGACAGCTGGAATATACCATTTCGTTGAATATAAATATTGAAAACAAAGATTCTATATAGACAGTTATTCCATGAATCCTTATATATAATAAATTAATTAACAATATATAATATATATATATATAATTAAAATTTAATAAGGATACTATACGTAAAAACAATTGGATAATTTTTTGGAAGATCTCCATGTCGTTTGTTCATGCCAGTTAGATGTAAAGTTTTAAATGTTGATGTATAGTGATCTTCTATTAATTCCCTGTCTTTTTTAGGTTCTTATCTAATGTGGTGATATTAATGTTGCTTACAATATGATTTATAGAATTAAGATGTTCTGCGGTTTCAAATTTGTTTATAATTTTGATTCATGTCACACTTGAAATTTGCTTAACTTAAACTGAGTTACAAATATTATTAACGAATATTCTTTATTATACAATTAAAGCCATTTTTAAAATATATTTTACGTTCAGTTAGTTTGTTTGTTATGGAGTTTGTTACCAGCAAAAAAATGTTTTACATCGGTGTCCTCCTTTACATTTATTATTTATGTGTGTTCCTGGTGATTTGCGATATGCCACAAGGGGCGGTTCAGGGAAACATAAAAAAGAAATGGTTTATATGTATATTGTTTCTCGAAAAATAATGGTAAAATTAAAATTAAAAAAATTAATTAAACATTATATTTTTCTTATAATTAGTTGTAAATATATATTTTAATCCATTATTTTGTGCAAAATTATGATTAGCAGTAATTATTTTATAATATTTTTTTGAAATATTTAACTAATATCGTAAAAATATGATTATTTTTAGGCCGAAAGTGAAAATACTATATGCGTCATTATGATATCTCTTTAAAAATATATTTTAAAACTTTAAATAATCTAAATGATGCTTTAAGGTTGCAAACTGAAAAATTTATAAAACTTTTAAATATAAGATAAGAATATTAGAAATGGTTAATGCGTGATTTGAGTTTTTGAATAACTTTCTGAAAACGTTGAAAAAGCATATATACAATATTATTCCTTCATGTCGGTGATAATTTACAACGAAATATATAACTAATAGTCGTCATAAACTAATTATAATTATAATTTATTCACTTAATAGGCACAGTATATATTTAAATATCTCATACATTTCGATAAAATAAAATAAAATCAAATCCTGTAAGACCAATATGATGATATAAGTTAAATATTGATAAATGCCAAACATAAATATTTAAACACAAGAATATATATAGATTATATATATACTTGGTGTAAGAAAAGACTAGAGTAAAAAAGGGTATATTTCATTTTATAATTATAATAATTATACCAGATAAATTTCAAAACAATTTTGGTTTGGAGTAATGGCATTATTTATAAATTTTAATTATTATTAAAATATAGTTCAATTATAATTATTATTAAAATATTATTAAATTATAATAATAATCATTAAAAAATCATTAAATAATAATAATTAATTATGTAATTATTATTAAATATTTACATTTTCTAGCATTCACAATAATATTATAAAACAATATCACAGAACGCAAGAATGAATGAATTTATTACTTTCAATTTAAAATTGCATTAACGTAATTAATCGAGCAACAAAATAGATTAGCTATTGTTTTTACATAAATTTTAACATTTAAGATGATATAACAACATGATTTAATAACATTACGCAATAAATAAATACAACAATTTAGTTTAATCAAGTTTAACATTAATGACAGTCTGTCATTTTGTCATTTTTAATAACTTTTTAGAAAGATCATAGCCTTTATTTGCGTATCCAATTATATAAATGTCATAGAAATCATTTTTTATATGGTTATAATACCTATATCGTAAAAATTACCCCGTGTAGTAAAGATATATGCATTGGCGTAGATCTGTGTTACCTTACTTACCGGGTTTTAAATTCATGGTAATATTTTCTACAGTCTTTCCATCCTCGTTGGTCATTTCACACGTGTACTGACCGTTGTCTTTCTCTGTCATCTAAATTGTGAGGGATGGTAAAAACAAAGTTGTGTTAAAAAGTGCATTCGTCAGAACTAATTACTTGAATACTACTACTTAGGTCTGCATACCGTGTTACGATTTTTTTAATATATAATAGGATTTTTCATAATTTTCATAATTTAATTTTTTAAAGCTATGTAAAGAACTGGCACAGGTCTGGTATGGCCGTAAATTATTAGCTGTGTACTTTTTATGTACAGTCGAGCTCGGTTATTGATTGGCAAACCAATTTTTTGTGAATTAAATGTTACCGTGATGCTTAGTATAGTGACTAGTTCACAGTCCAATACTGCCTGCGAAAGAATATTCATGCAGCTGCGCAAAAATAAAACTGATCAAAGATCCTCACCCAGTGCGGGGATATTGGATACTCTTCTTGTATTAAAAAACACTGATGAAATATTTGACCAAACAAAAATTAAACCAAAAGAACTTCAAAACGTAAATTCTAATCATTTTCTAAGCATAAACATCTTAAAAATGTTTATTATTTTACAATGTTTTTTAAATTCAAAAGGTTTATTTTAATTTTAAATACTTACTTTTAAAGTAACGAACATTGCTTATCAATAATGGAGTTGTAAAAAGTCATTTATTTAATTTAAAAAGACTGAACAAAGGTCTGTTTTTTAAAACTTTAGAGAAACACTCTAAATTTAACTTTGAAATGATTACAAAGTTCTATTTAGCAGAGTACATTTTTTATAACAATATACGATGTTTCGACTTATATAATACGATATTGTAAATTAGAGAATAACCACAGGTCTGCTCGTGTTGGAAAAATTAATTCGTTACGGAATATTTAATTCATAAAAAATAGAGTATTTTGACTTTTTTGTTACCCTCACATCCAATCTTCAGCTCCTTAAAACTAAGCCTACTTTCATTTCATTGTCAATTTCTTTAACATTTTGAACTGTATACTGCATTTCTATATATTCCAACAGTTATAATAAAGTTTATATCCGATGATATCTACGTTTAAGAAACACACTCTGTCAAAATTTTATCTAATTTTTAGTGTAACATTATTAATTTTTTAATATTAAATCACTATCTGCAAATAAAAAGTTATGAAAACTTATTTGTGCCCTGACAAAAACATTATTTAGTTTATAAGTTTCGCAATATGTAAAAATCATCAAAATAAAATTATTAAATAAAAGGAAATAATATATTACACATTTCTATTAAACGTAATAAAAACGAGTATGATTACAATATCCTATATTTACACAAAATGATATTTATAATATTATAATCTGATAATCGATAGTTAGTAAACAGCATTATGTTCACTTAAAAAATATAATAATATGCAATACCACAATTCAGCTTTGAGTATGTATTAAATTATTTAAATGTGTTATATTTTCTAATATTTTTTCTTTTCTTTCATAATATGATTTTTTGTAAATCGAGTAAGTACCACAGAAAAAGTAGATATTGATTTGAACAAAATGTATGCAGCTGAAAAGATAATAATATAAATAAAGTATAAAGTAAATATTACTTAAAGTAAACAATTGTTGGCTTTTTTTCAATTATTATTTCTAATTATTAAGACATGAAGCTGACTATCATATTTAAATAAAATATATTTTGTTTCAGTTACAGTAAAAATTATCGTTATTAATTGTTACCCCATTTTTGTCCATATATCAAGCGCACTGATTTCAACTAATCTTTTTGCACAACTTATTAGCTAGAGGTTTTACTGGTAAAAATAGGACATGATAATTATATAGCTTTACTGAACTCTAGGTAAACCCAGATGCAGACAGCATAGATATTAATGCGACATGCAAGATTTATAGTCAAATAAACACTGTAAATGGTGTGTACAAAAACTACGCGGCAGTCATATATAATGTAATATATATATGAGTATATAATACTGGTTTTGATTTCTCCGGGGTACATCACATTATTATGGTTATGTATTTCCAGTATGTTTATGTCAAAATCTTCTGCTCTGATAATATCGATATGCAGTGCAAGTACGAAAATGTGTAGCCGAACCAGAAACTAGGGAGTGCATTTGCAATAGTATATAAGAAAACCATATAAAGAAAGCGACATTTAAATTTTCATTCAATGAAAAACAGCGATCAATATATCGTAATCGATAATTCGGAAGTCTCCTTTTCAGTGAAACTTACAACTTTGATTCGTCGTTGAATCGATATTACAGCCTTATAGTAGTATATTATTATTACCACAAATGTTAACGTTATTTAAGTAAACAAAATTATAAATTAACATATCAATTTATCATTAATTTATAGAAAAACATGATATTTATTAAACATTCCTTTGTTTTATTTCAGTGTCGCTTTATATGTTAATATGATTTGAAAGGATTGGTCAAATATTTATGTTTTATTAGTTTCATTTTTACTAAATATTTTTGTGAAATAACTATTTCTTCAAAAAGTATGTACTTTTTAATCGATTATCAATTATTTAGTTGACATATATACATTCACTGATAATTAAGTTATCGATCATCGATTATCATCAATTTCGGTATAAAACTTAATGTTACGATTATTACATTACAAAAACTAAAATTCAATAATGGTTAATTTTTTTCTAACAATTCTATCATAGTTATCAATACATTTTTTTATTAAAAGAATAAAAACAAAACATGTGAATGGGTTTTTTATCAATTAGATTATAATAGTAGTCAACAATTAAACTTATTTTTTATTTTACATTTATCATTAAAATATCATCTTCTTTGATTAATACAAGATAGATATACTAAAAAAAAGAAGATTTTTATTTATCCAGATCATTAACAAAATTACACTACAAGTGATCACATGTTCAGTTTAATATGAGACTATGCTTTGGTAAAACATTTTAATAACAGTATATTATTATAGTGCTGCAGTTCCCAATCGGTTGGAAGGGGCATTTAGCACAACCGGACACAAGCTTGATACATAATATTGTGATGCAACATAACAATATGGCCGCCATTTAACAAAGTATTCATGTAAAGCATCCTATCCTTAAATATAAATAATATTATAAATAATATCGGTCAAAAGTAAAAACCGGGAGACATGCTCTTTTTGGTATATATCTAAAATACAACATTTTTGGTATATTATTATACTACTACTGTATATACTGGATAACGATAAGTACTGTGATAGCTTTATTTTAAGTATTCATTTCACAAAACAGATATATTTAAATAGTTTTTATAATAACAAAAGTGTGCATACCTCTTTTCCTTCCAAAGAAACAAGATAGTCCTTGTCCTCCTTTTTTGTATTCATGGTGAACCGGCCTCCTGCCTTGATCGGCTGACTGTTAAAAGACCAAACAGGTTTTGGTTCCGACTGCGACTCAACTTTCATCTCAATGCGAAACTTATCGTCAACTAGTTTGGTCATCGGTTGTCCAAGCATTTGCGGCGGCTTCTTCCTGTTAATATCCACACAAAGAGAAGTGTTACACATAAGAAAATATTTTTGATAAATTTTTACTGATAGTAATTAAATAAACTTAAAAAATAAGTCTTTTTATTTTTTTAGCATTTCACATTACAGACTCATGATTAATTGGGCATTGAATATAATTAGTTGTTAAATTCATGTCAATATACAATATATGCATTATAAATGTAACTATTCATATTAAAACACCTAAATAAATAAATAGGGAATTGTTTCTGATACAGGTAAAAAACAACTTACGTGACGTTGAGATTAATATTAGCATTAGCTTCGCCTGAGGCATTTTTCGCATTGACTTTAAACGTCCCAGAGTCTGCTGCAGTAAATTTCTAGAAATAAATTAATAACAATTGGAATTTTTAATTTTATTTCCTACAATTACAAGAGAAAAAAATGAGTTTCAATTGAGTATGTTTACAATTTTTTAAAGAATTTTCGAGTAATAGCATTTCGGGTGTTTAGTCAAATCATAATTCCAATGATGATCTCAGAAAAACAGAGAACTTTACCTATTAAACTTTCCATTTGATTGTATGAACTCATCAAATCCAAACATAAGCTAATCGGAACTTTTTGGCTAATGTAAACGTAATCCTGGAACTATAATAATACCATACTACTCTGAATATTTATACACTAAAAATATTTGAATTCTTCTTTTGAAAGCATAATATAGTTCAAATAATTACATTGTTAGCTGTCTGAAAAAAATATTGTACCCCAAACCAATCACTAAATTTTTATTATGGCGAATATTTCGAGTAATATAGATGAATCCGACTTTGTTTGGAACATTTTAGAAGTTTAGTTTAGCCGCAGTAAACTATAATAATGAATTTTATTTTATTTAAGATTTCAACAGAATTTTGCGAGTTTATTATTTTAAAAGGATTACTATATATACGATATATTGGATCTTTAATAATTTAAAATTTTCTATTTTAATTTTTTTTAATGTTAAATCTTTATTCATGGTGTACTATATACAATATATTCAAGATTTATGAAGACTGTCAATATACCACGTTTTTATCGGAAATAATTTTATTTATGTTTTCAGTATTAAATATTTTAACATACAAATAAGATACAAGACATAATTATCACATATTTTTTAAAAGGTTTGTATTGCATTTGTTCAATATGTTTGCAACATAGACTTTTAGGGGTAAATAATATTAATATGATCATGTTTATATTAAACTATGGTGTCTGCAAATAATTATTTCCTTGTTCAGTTTATGGAGTGTCATGAATGTGTCGAATTTTTCTTTATTTATTTCTAATAGGAAAATATTAATTCAATAACCAAAATCTATCAAACCGATTCAGATCTGGAATGTGTTGCTATTTGGAAACCTTATAGTCCTCATCAAAATATGATAACAACACGATATTCACGAGGCCAGGCATTATTACGAATCCAAATGTTTAGAATTTTTCTTCATTTAGATAGTTGAAGCAGTTTAATTAAGTACCGACCAGCGAAACCAACACTTAGAAACTTACTGATAACACAAGTTTGCAAAAAATTAACGAATCTTCTGTTAAAATATTGATAGAGTTTTTAAAAATGATTTTTCTCCCCGTAAACCTATATATATTTCATGACTCATGTAAAGCAAATAATACGTTTTTATTTTTTTCTTAATTAATTGCAAGAAAGTATTGCTTTTGAAAGATTTTACACAAAAAATGTAACGGAATATTTATAACCTATCAGTGTAAGATATCTATATTTTTAGAACAACTTTCAGGATTCCGTATTTTACAACATGATCCAATTGTCGTTGACTCCAGATATCTAGATCCTAAGCTCATGGCCTTTCCATGTGAATAATTCCACTCCTCTTTCAATACCATCCCTGTTTGTTTTGAGAAAAGAGTGATTAGGATCTCGATACCTCCCGTTTCCGAGTCCAACTGCATAACCATATTACTGTAAATTCATAAGAGTTGAATTTTGCCTTACGTTTTTCAAAATATGTTAATGAGAAAGATTTTCTTCCAATTTATGTCTTATGGTTTAGAAATTAAATTGGTGTAAGATATCTTACACTTTTTAGTGTAAGATATGGTCAGTGTCGAGCAGTGTCGAGCATCGAACTGTCACAACAGAAAATCTTTGGAACATAAAAAATGCATCTCGTCGAATTTTCATGGCATCTAATTGTCAATATTTCAAACTGTCAATGCATTGAAAATTTGTAGTATTAAACTTATATATTAATAATATCAATAAAAATTGAAATAAAATTTTAGCAAAGATAACTAAATATCCTTACATTCACAACAAATTACTTTATGATAATTAAAGATTACTTCCCTAAAATTGAGGGCTCATAATCGAGCTCATTCAATCTTATGCGAATTACATGCTAAGCAAAGTCAACACTATACAATATTTAGGGGATTATTTCCATAAAAGGCACACATTAATAGTATCAGCGAAAATGAAATTTTTTCATGTTTAATTTAACCCTAAAGTCTTTTCTTTGTAACGCCCTTAATTCAATTGTAATATATTACAATATATATTACCAGAATTACACAAGTAAGTGTGTAAGTTGCTCCACTTTCTTTGCACTCGATCTTGTACTTGTCGCCATTCATAATCTCGGTTGTACCCTTGAACCATTTAAAGTCTGGTTTGGGTTCTGCAGCACAGACTACAGTCATCATCATTTCCTTGTTGCCAGCCTGAGGTGTGATCTTTGGCTTTTCGGTAAAATTTGGCGCTTTTCCAGTTGCTGCTGGTTTGAGAGCTATAAGAAAAATTAATTTTTGATTCAAGAATACTAGAGAAAGTGGAAAAGTATTTAAATATTGTTTTTTATGACAAAAGTAAATAGTGATTTAATAAAATGATAAAGATTCTACGATCACTTATACTCGTTAACTAGCAAACAATGCCACTATTTCCAACTCCGATGCAAAATATACAGCTTATTTAAAAATTGATAATGATAATGCTATATATTAATTATTTTATTTTTAATATTAGTATTAATTAAATTATATTAATCATAATAATGTAATACTGATAATAAAAATAACATTACATAACAAAATACAGAATGTGCTATTTCTATTCCTATTTGAAATATATTTTATTAGTTAAGCTTGCATAATTCTTATTTGCCATATGCCAACCACTTAAATTGATTTATCTTTCAAAGGAGATATCAGTCCTATAATTTCACTATTCACCATACAAAATAAAAAAAACTCTATTTTTTATATTGTTCAAAATGTTATCGTATGGAAACGGCGTCGTAGAAATACTTGGATAATTCCTTTCTATATTACGATTAACGTACGTCAGTCAAATAACATTCAAGTCAACAAATTATAATAAGAGGTCAAAAAGTTTACTAATTTAATTAAATGGAAATAAACAATATATATATTATAGAAAAAACAAAATGAACTGTTGATTTACGAAGTTTTATTTAATTAGTCACAGAGTGTTACACATATAATTACTTATTACAATATTTAATATTTATTTATTATTTATATTTATTTATTGCATGAAAATCTACCTATACTGTGTGAATAGCGTAATGGTGCAATTGTATAATTGGTATAAAGCAAGTGTGAAATATAGTGCAAGTCATTTCAACAATGGAAATTCCTTGTTGGCAGAAATTATCCTTGAATAGAGCATTATTGTAACATAATTTAGAAGATGTATTAATTCAACATATAATGCATAATTATGACGTTTATAGTTTAAAAGTATAGTAATTAAACTTGTACATATATATTTTTGTTAGGTTGTATTTTAAAACAGATTTCAATTAATTTTTATTCGTTGCATAATTCAGTGTAGTGTTGAAATTCAACTTTTATAAACATAATTAATATATACATATATTATAACCTGTATAAAAATATTTTAATTTTTAATTTTTGCCTGTGAAGAATAATAAATTAGAGTTTAACATGGGTTATTAATGATAGAATTTAAAAAATAGCTATTAATAAATAATGATTTATAGGAAAGAAAAATATGTTTAAAAATACATATATATAACTGTGAATATATTATGCATATTCAATGTAACTGTTATTAATTGACATTAAAATCAATTTTAAAAAGGAATTTGAAATATTTGCACTTAATTTATACTATACACACATAGTTAAAATATTATAATCTAACAATTAATTAAACGTGTAATAAAAATGGCTGTATAAGCTAAATATATTCTGCTCTATTTTAGTCGTATCGATTCAATATAGTATTTACACTTGAACAAGTTAATTCACCTAAGTTTTTACGATTATTTTAATTAAAAGATTGAAATAATTAAACAAATATATTTATAAATATTTGTCAGTTTGAACAGTCTATGTTAAAACACGAATTATATAACCTTAGGTGTTTTTAAATATACGATGTTATTAGTTTTATTTAAAAAAATTTTAAATATTGAATTTAGTTTTTTTTAAGTTGTTGATATTAAGTTTAAAGTTATACTTTAAAACAATAACATTTTAGACATTATATTTAAAGCTGAAATAATAGCAAAATATTATTAGTCCATTAAATACATAATAAAAATTCTAAATAATCTGCCCTGCAGTTTTTGAAAATCCGTACATACCAAAAATTATACACTTTCTAAAATATTTGTTTGAAACACATTGTTTATAAGAAACATTAAATTCATTTCTTGAAACTATGAGATATATTAGATATATTCTTTATAATCACTATGAATATACTGTAAAAAAGTTCAACAACTTATAATGCGTTTCATTGACAAAATTTTTCATAAATATATATAATAATTTACATTTTTAAGTTTAATATTTATACTATTTTTTTATATTAAATTGTAATTTTTTTTCAAAAAATAATTGTAGTGAATCCAAAACAATTACAAGTTGAATAAGTGTATAATTGCCCTGCAATCTTATAATTTCGAAATAATGTTAGAAGGTTGGCAGTTAAAATTTAGGGTTATAAAACAAAACAATATTTATTGTTGATATATTTGATTTAAATTATTTTTTATAAAATATATAATTACAAATTTTATAGATACACTATATTATAGAAACTGTATATATTGATTGTACGACTTATATATTATATTTAGCGCGAAAATAATTCCTTTTCCGCAAAGATTGAACAAGTTGTTTTAAATTTTAACATCTTGTAAATTATACAAATTAGTCTAAACACTCCGGGTACCTCACTTCTATATATATACTGTATATATACATACAACCAACATGTACATAAACGACACTATTAACATTATCCTCCTTATTCAAAAGTAAGACTAAAAGAATGTGTCGCAATTATCGATCAAGTAGGGGGCAATTGAAAGCTACAGTGCGCGCCAAAAAATGTCGATTTGCATACGCATGTAGGCTTACTGCAGGATCTGTTTTATGTGTTATACGAAGGTTAAAAGCCTGAAAACACACACTACTAAGCGACTGTATAGCCGAATAAACCCGTCTCTGAATCTAGGAGACTGGCTGATCATCAAACCGTCTGATCGCATATGTCGAGCGAAAATATACTGAAGTGCACGAATACCAGCTTGTCAGCAATACCGCCATTAGAGTAAAGGGAAAGCGGGGTATACTTTCATTTCCTTATAGTCAAATAGGGCCTGTTGCGAGTCGTCTAATGTCGACTAATACCCCTCCATACCTTCAAGTCAAGATAGCATGTTTCTTCACCTTTTTTTGCCCCAGTGTTCTAACATTTCCCAGTTGTTGCTATACCAAACCTCCGTCGTCTCCTTTTGCCGAACACACACACACGGGAAGAAACACCCGAACCTCTGGGATAGACGTGCAGTGCCGGCTGTGAAATCTATCTTGGTGTTTCTTTTCAGTCATTCAGCAGCTTTTCGCATCTTAATTTAGCATGCCAGATAGCCCTCTTGCTTACCTTTTTCTTCATAACATTCTGCATTTCCCCCTATTTATATACTGTAGACCTAGTACTTTGGATGTTCAAATTGCCCCTTTCCTACTGAGAAAAATTTAGCTACCCAACGACTGCTGTTCAATTATCCTATTTGTTTTTCGAGCGATGTGGTGTTCGTAATAAAAGTTATTGATTTGTTATTAGTAGTGATTTATTCTATAAAAATTGTGATCTGTTTGGAAAAAACACTTGTTAACACTATAGAAAGACCATGATTTTGATATACCTAGAATGACCAAGCGGTCATTTTGACCACAATTTTATTTTCGTTTGTTTTGTGCAATTATAAAGTAAAACAAACAAATTTATATCATGTTTATATCCAAATATATTTAAATATACATGACATATGATTTAAATATGCTTTGTAAAATGATATTGAAATATGTTTTCAAAATGATATTATGTTCAAGGCAGAAAAGTATTTGAATGTGTATTATATATCGTCCAATAATTCCACATCACAGGAAGTGCATTTCAGCTGAATGCGCTTTTCAGATATACACCTTCCACAAACTGGCTTTTCACAATAGGAGCAGTTGTTTGTGGTTTTGTTAGAGCAGATGTTACACTGACGACGTTTGACAGCATTCTCAGGAATGATATTTCCGATTGGTTGAATTAGTTGAATTCGTGACTGAATAAGGGGAGCAACTAATAATTTCGTTTGGTCTTTGAGAAACTGGCCTCTCGAATTATTTCGTCCAGTGACCTCCTTATACACAACGTAGGCATTTACAGCTGCAAGATCGACAATGTTAAGGAAGAGTGCCAAAGGCCATCGTCTCACACCAGACTTAATTAACTGATGCTGAGCGTGCCATTTGGTCTAATGAATCCGCTGCACATGTTGTTGCATTGTAGAATGTTATTGGGTAGGTATCTTTTTGAACAGCTCAGTGTTGACACTTCCATATTCATGTCGAGTTGATAGAAGAAAGCACACTTTGTTTTTCTTTGCTTGGTAACATATGAATAGCGCTCTTTCTTCTTCTGTGTACAAAGTACTTGAGTATACAGTAAAGGTTTATTTTTAACTCAGGTACCTCTCTTCGGTGATTTCGTACAGTTCCAAGCAATGATGTCTTGCGGGCAGATAATTTTTTGGCCAGCGATAAGGAGGGGTGAAGTACTGATCAGTAGTAACACGATAACCTTAGTTTTTATAAGATTCAATGAGTTGTATTATTATATTCTCTCCTAAGTGTCTCGTTGGACGATCATCATATTTTTCCAAGTAAGGTATAGCATTGATAAGATGTTTGCTCTCTACCTCTGACAACACTCATATTTTAATCCCATATTTATCTGGTTTTTGAGGCATAAATTTGGGTAAAACGACATCGACATGTTGTATTTATTATACCTTGTAGGTAGATAAATCGATTTTTTTAAATACGGTTTCATAAATACGTTATTACATCCATAGCGGTCAAATTGACCGTATGGACTTTCTGTAGGTATCACTTCAATGTGCTAATACTATGAAACATATTGTATCATCAACGAATCTAAAATTTGCATTCTTTGCCGTATAGTATAAATATCATTGAGTATCAATTCATTGTGAATTTTAATAAAAATATTATAAATAAAAATTGAACTAGTTGCGGTCAAAATGATCGCTTGGTTTTTCTGGTGTTAACTGGAAACTGTATAAACTGAAATACGGACATTTGACTAAAAAATAAAGTTTGGTGAATTTAAGCATAATTGGGTTTGTGGTATTAATGTAAAATTTAATTATAATTATCAAAATCAATAAAGTATCATTTAGTGGTGGTATGGTAATATTAAATAAATAAATCAACAAGAGTTGATTAAAATTAACAGTTTTATCAGTGTCTATGGTTTTAAACAAAAAACTTATATTTTAAAGCTACAGTTATTTAGATAATTAATAAATCTAACTTTGTAAACGTGAACTTCGTAAACTTTGTTAACATGCTTAACTTTGTACCCGTCATATTTTATTTAAGAATTTTAAATATGTAAATATTTTACTGAAATTTATATTTTGTTTGTGTTTTCAATAAATTATTTTTATAAAAAATACATAATTAAATTAAAAATATCGAAAACATTTCCTAAACAAGATTAGATTACTATTGAACAATATTAAAAAATAATTTTTTCTACATATTATTTTATTATTTATTATGTAAATAATACCACTTAGATATGGATTTCGTATGGATACCATTTAATGCTTCATTTGATATTTTTGAACAGTTTAAGTTATTAAGCTCATTTTTTAATTAGCCGTCGCATAATTTAATATAAAATAACAAATGATGATTGAATATGTAATATATAATTAAATATTGCTTACCGGAAAAATTCAGATTAATGTTTGCATTGCCTTCTCCTCCGGCATTTTTGGCGTTGACCTTGTAAATGCCACCACAGTCGTTTTTGGCACCGATAATTGTCAAAACAAGGGTATATATGTCATTCTCGCCCGGGGTAACTGTAATCCTTCGAGTATCCGACGACTCAAACGGTTTGTCAGCGAAGAACCAGGTTAAGGTGGGGAGTGGTTTCCCCTCGAGTCTAGCGGTGATGATCACATCATTTTGCTCAAGTTTGATTGTAGGCGCCTCCATAAACTTGGGAGCTTTCCCCTCCGGAGCTCTGCGAAATACAAATGGTTCATAATAATTCACCTTATACAGTAAGAATGCTAAGCCAAAACAATTCCCATATAACATACAGGGTGAAAGAAAGGGTAAAATGTATGCACTTCAGTTTGTATTTTCTATAAAAAATATTCTACTTATTAATCTGAAAACACGTTGATCATTGGTAGTTTTCCAGCAAAATAATTTTATTTAAATATTTTTAATTAAAAAAATTTAAACAATTATCAACCATTATCAACCATTATTAACCATTATTAACCATTATCAACCATTATTAACCATTATTAACCATTATTAACCATTATTAACCATTATTAACCATAATTAGACACTAAATCTTATTTAGAAATGTTGAACATGGTACATTTACCAATATGTTAAGAACAATTATTTATATCGCTCAAGTTTGATATATAGCTATTTATAATAATCATTCCTATAATTGGAATTACTTATTTTTCTTCACAAAAATTATTATGCAATGAAATTAAAGTAATACATTTTTGGATATTTCGATTCATTTTTTAACGTTCGTGAAAAATGTAATCTTTGTTTAAATGTTATATGAAAGTTAATTAACATGGCGGTATAATGGTAATACATGGTAAATAAATATGATAATTGTATAACAAATGGTAATATGTAAATATAAATTCATTTACCCAAATCCGACATGATAAAATAATAGGCTATACTTTGCCTTTTCTGATATAATATAATACTGTGGCAGCAGAATATTATTGACAGGTGGACATAATAGGGAATACGGTTCAGCTAATAATGTTGACGTTGTACTATAATATACTACATACCGCAATTTGAAAAATATAAATTGAAATCACAGCATTCTGCGCATCCCTAACCCAACCCAAAATAGTGATATTTGTTTTTGTTCTCTTTAAAATAAAATAACAATAATGAAAGGAGTATCTTATAGAACAACACAAAGTAAATTTTGATATTACACAGTTCGTTGTATGATGATAACCATAGTTTTTGCTAAAATTAACAAGAAAACATGCATGCAAATAAACTACAACTAATACAATAAAGTACGAGCCTTCTTTACCATTCTATATTCTTTGATTATATTAATTAATTTTAAATAAATAGTTGTAAAACATGCAAATAAATATCCAATTTTTTTTTAATTTCCTGACATTGAGGATCTAATAATTATTTCAAAAAGTCTTACATTTTCTATCAAGAATATTAATATATATAATAAATAATAAAATGTGTAATTTTAAACATATAACTGAATGTTTTAAAGAACGAATAAATCAATAATTGCTCATAGCCATATAAATCACAACTTTGGTGATAATAAAAAAGTGATTACATCTATTGTTAGCCCATGCCCGTGCTTTGAAATGTCAAGTCTGTCAGTTGAAGCTATTTAAGTTACACCGTATTCAAGCACCACCCCTTTTTACGGTTTACTAAATTAATAGCAGTTTCCATAGTTATTTACTGTTGCTAGGACGAATAGTCGGATGTGTTTATCACTTAATGTAGGTATATATTTCACATTATAAATACATTATGTGCAGATGAGCTATCTATGTAATAAGTTCTGCTGGGCTTACTTTTTCTTGGGCGCTCCAATGTTGAGGTTGATAGTGGCGGTCGAGTCACCAAACTCATTCTCGGCCTGGACCTTGTATTCGCCCCCGTCCTTGCCCGTCACTCCGATGATCTCCAAGGCGACCAGATGATCGGGCCCGGTGGTTGTGCAGGTGATTTTAAAGCGGCCCCCGTCGGCGATCACGTCGCCCCCCCGCGACCATACCAAAGTAGGCACCGGTTTGGCTACCATTTTACACTCGAAGATGATGTTTTTCCCGGACTGCCGGATCTTCGGCTTGTCCGGGAATTGGGGTCGAATTCCTGACAGAGGGGGTTAGTTGGTGGGGGAGACGTTATAATATATACGGAGTCGTTGCTCAGCAGAACGTATTGTTTTCCTGGCGACTACAGTTTTTTTTGTGTAGCATGTATAAAGTTGCAAAAATTTAAAATATATATTTAATAGTTGTGTTTAATTTATTAGAATTTAAAAGGAGTTTATTTAAGAAGAAAAATGATTAATTAATAGAAATTATCAAGTCGTAAATAAAAGAATCCATTTTCTTTAATCGATTCTTTTTCAATACGACTAAAACAAATACAACTTTATTGACTATGTGATGTTTAAATGTAATAATTTAACATGAATCTACGTATTGTCATTAGGTATTGCCCGATGCTATTATGTCTTTGACTTTTATAATGTAAATTACTCATTAAATTTATGTATTTTTCATTGATCATAATAGTTACTAACTGATTTGTATTATAAATGATATTATAACTGAAACTTCGAAAGGATAAATTATCAAAAGTGGTGGTTTTTAATATGTAACCTCATCAAAACGCCGCTTCTCTCACTGAATAAATACGACTTTATAAAGTGACCATTCGATTACACCTTTTCCATTATGATTCAATTAAGCACGACTTTTTACTGTGAACTAAACTTAAATTTGTAAGTTCTACTACTTAGTAGTAAAATTTTAACTATTTAAATACCTCAATATATAGTAAATGTTCAGCTATTTATATTAATACTTTATTTAATATAAGTTAGCAACAACATTTTTTAATATATATACAATATAATATGTAAATATATATATATATATAAAACATTATTTCAATACAATATACATTGCATATAATACATATAATATGTATATATAAAATTCATTATTTCATTATTCTGCCAAATAATTGAAAGTAACATGTAAATATATTTTAAATCTTATTTAAATAACAATTAGTATTATTTATATGCTTATTATTTATTAGTAGGATAACATATATTAAAACATTTAATATGGTGTATAATACAATATATATATTATATATAAATATTAATTGAATTAAATTAATATAACATTTTTTTTAAGTTTAATTTTCAAAATGTATCATATATATTTTGTCGCTAACATATTATTATCAATGTTTGTGTATATTTAATATAACAATGTGAAATAAAAATAGTGAAACATTTCATAATATCATAGTTTCACTACAATAATGAACATATTATGTTGCCAAGCATACAAACGCATTATAAATGATTATTTGTCTTGTTTTAATAGTTATTAAATAACCAATACACAAATCACAAAGTCATCGTTTTCTAAAAAGAGTGTTTTTTTATGTTTATATAATATTATTAAGGAATAAAATATCCTAAAAATGTGTTTTATATAAAATTTATAATATTATATTAACAATTATAAAAAATAAATAATTAAAAATTGTAATGTTTATAAGTATATTAGAATTTATAGAATACAGCATATAGTATAATGTTACAAATTTTATAAAGTTGAAAAGGAAATGGTTTGAATATTATAGTACTACAAAATGATTTTGCAAAAAATTTTCATCAGATGTTTTTTCGTCAGTTTAACCGGATTTTAAATTACTTAATTAAGATTACATCGTTTCATCATTTGTATTTCCACTTTCTGTATTATTAAAGAGTAAAGTACTACTTATACAAAATACGGATTTGGTAATATTTTTAATACCTTTTTGTGAAATACCTTTAGAGTGCAGTTTTATAGAAAATGTATTTTGAAAATATTTTTAATGGAAATAAATAACAGGGCATTTGGCGGTTTTATTTTTAGACGAAACACAATTTATTAAATGTTCTGATCTATTTAAGATGGATTTGTGAAACATTAATTATTGGGTTATCAATATTAAAGTACAATACATTATTTCACTAACATATGGTAACTCAAAACATTTAATATAGGAACCAAATATAAGCCTAAAATAACACTATAACATCTTAGGATGTTTTAAAAAAGTCACCCTATGACGCTACTGAGTACAAACCACTTACAATTTATTTGAAAATATTTAAAATAGTTAAAACATAATATTAAGCTCGTGTATTATAAACCACGTACATATTATGGCGGACCAAAGGGTTCAGTTTGGAAATCTCTAATATTTACAATTTAAACGAGGTCTGCAAGGTTTACCTCGTTTACCTTGATGTCTGCAAGGTTTACCTCGAGGTCTGCAAGGTATACCATTGGTGGACTAAAGGGTTCAGTATGCAGAAATCTCTAAGATGTCTGCAAGGCTTATCTCATTTACCTCGAAGTCTGAAAGGTTTATCTTGTTTAACTCAAGGTCTGCAAGGTTTACCTCGTTTCTCGAGGTTTGCAAGGTTTACCTCGAGGTCTGCAAAGTATACCTCGTTTAAATTGTAAATCTTAGAGGTTTCCGCACTGAACCCTTTGGTCCGCCATACATATTCAAGCAAAACCACAATGTGCTTTTAAACTAAAAGCAATACAACAAAACGTAGTATTTATTACTTCCCTTTGCAGTCATTCAATGTGTATGTAATTTAAATCCTAGACATATGTATTCTTTTAAACGTAATATGTATCTGAAGTATTCCGACATTTGGTATAGAAACATTGTTCAAGTTAATGAAAAGATTAAACTTGTCTATTTATTTACAGAAAAACTGTTTAAGATAGATGTTAACACTAATGTGTTTTTGACTGGTATGAATTATTAATTCCTAAGACAGATGATAATTGAAATGAAATTAACTTTTTGATTAATGAATTTATATTTATTAAGAAACGATTACTAACATACGATACACATTTCATTAGATAATAAAATTTTCAAAGACCTATATTTTTTCTATATTATGTGCCTATAAATACAAATTACATTATGTTCACATATTAAGAGCATCGTTTTAACAAATACTTGGTATTGACTCCTACATAATCTAAAGAACACATATGAAATTAATATTATATTTTTTATTAACTGTTACAAGTTAAATAATTAGGCCTATTTTTTTAACAATCACAAAATTGACATTTATAAATAAATAAGAATTAGTAATTGGTTGAAGCTAAATGTACTTAATTTTATATTTATATATAGAACAGATAGTGGTTTTATTAATAAAAGGAACTACTATTAATAATTTTACATAGATAAATATCAATTTCATAATTTAAAACCTTTATAAAACCTTATAAAGTTTTCTAAATATTGCGTAAAAAAACATTATTTGAAACTAATTTAAATTTGCAGTTCAATTAACTTTAAAAAATAGTTTTAAACATTTGCAAGTTTATACTAATAAGTTTCGGTTTAACAAACATTACATGCATACTTCTTTGCATACATGTTTGCTTACTTTAATTTTTGTCTACAATTATTTATTAAATGTAAAATCTTGTACTACATGAATAGATGGGTGTAAAGTCGTGTCCGATGACGACTGCTAATGTTGAGTTTTTCGTTCACAGTGGATTCTAATGTGAGTCTCAACTGAAGCTGCCGATGCAGTTGGTCTCCGGCTTAACTTGCAGTTGTATCCTGAACGATTTGCTTGATCAGGTTCCCTTCTTCTGAGCCTTGTTTGACAGATACGCTATTTCCTCTCTTATAAAAAAATTATAGCGCCACTGTATATTAGCTTTTTCCACTGAGGGAGATTGATAGCAATACACTCCCAAGTACTAGTGTTTGTATCAAAGCATTTCAGTCTCCTTAAGACTATCTTTATAGCGCTTCTTGTTCTGCCACTTTTGGGTTTCTCAGTGTTGAGCTCCTTTTAGAATAAAGCCTTTGGAATCCTATTACGATTATTAATGTATAAAGCCTTTGGAATCCTATTACGATTATAAATATCGTTTTCTTATAATACACTCAACAGATGGACTTCCAGATTGGTTACTTTAGCCCACTGATCTTTTGAATTTTACGTAAGTACAGTTGTATAATTTTCAGCTGTCGAAAATAGCGACTGTATGTGGTCCATGACTCTGCACCATGATGCAATGTAGACCATAATGTTTGTTATTAGAGTTATGTCATGGCTGGCACACACCGAATTGTTAAAGTATCCAAAGAACAAACCAGCCTTTGTTATGCGTTAGAAATGTCACTGTCTAACTGGGCATTACACCTTAGAATGCAATTTAAGTAGGTTAAAGCATTTGTAACTGTAAGTTGCTGTTCATAAGCATATATTTTTAAGTGTTTCGTAATATGCTCTTCGTGGTGGTTGATAATTGTGGTGAAAATTCCACCATCACATCAAATCTAATATACAAAATGTAGATACCATCTTCATTGTCTTTGAGAGCCACGTTTAATATTTCTGCGAAAAAGTGAATAAACAGCACTGGGGCGATAACACAATGCTAGTTGACACCAGTGTTTATGGGGAAACTGGGAATTGTTCATCAGCACAGACTCATCTATGCATACCATTGTAGAGATGTTTCAGTATATTCATTAATTTTTTCGAAATCCCTTGCTTGACAAAATAGTTCACTAAGCGTCGCCGAATATTGTGTCAAACGCTTTGTGAGGTCGGTGACGGTAGCATACTGACCGATGTTATGTTCTGGGCAGAATATCATAATAATGACAGTGTTTTTTTGGAAATTATAATACTAAAAAATATAAATATTTAAAAGTACCGCGTGTTTATCTTCTATTGTAGATATCAAATAATATAATATTTAATATAATAATGTGCAATGATTACTGGTATGAAATGTTAATAAAATATTTTAATAAATATATAACTATAAAAAACAACAGTTTTAATTATAGCATTTAAACATTTTGAATTATACGTGGGATTTGTCGTTGTTCATAAAATTAAAAAATATGAAAAATCTAACCCATACAAAATACTAAATGGAGCTCAACAAAACCCGAGAATAAATGAAAGTAAAATTATTCTGACACGGACACGTCAGTGAAACAATAGAAATCTATTTTACAAGTTATTTCCCCAAGTAATTAGAGAGTGAATGTCAATTTTGTTGAAAACTAAAATGTTTTCTGTTTATTATGGAAACAAGACTAGCTCATGGCTATTGAGACAACAAACCGAATTATCCACTTGTTATTAGCAATATGTATATAAAAAGAGTTATGTGTAGTGTCTTGTGGATTATATTATTTAAAGTTTCTGTTATATGCGTCTATTCTCTCAATAATAAATATCCGCTTCATTTAATATTTTTGGTAAATTATTATTGATATTCTAATAAAAAGTTTCTATAAACAATTCAAGCATTTCACAATTGAGGGTTACATTTCAGGACATGTTCTTAATATTAATTTCAACTGAACTGTCAAAAAATTTCCTATAAATTAATTAAACATATTCCATTATATATTTAATAACTCACAAATTACAAAATTGATCAATTAAAATATATTACTAAGTGAGAACGATTTTGAAAACGGATCAGTTTAACAGTCGATAACTCCCAACTCTAATTTATTATCACAATATTGTAATCTTTACAACACACATACCTTTATCAGCCATTAAGTACTTTCAAAGGAAGAAAAACACGAAATAAGTTCCTTTGGTTTTTCAACGAAAATACTGTGAAAAATAGATGAACACAGAGAATAGAAGTTTCCCTGTAGAAACACACAACAACTGCAGTAGGGTGGTGTAGTAAGTAGTAAGAGCCAAAAAAAGCGACGAAGATGAGAAGAGACAGATAACGAGAGAAACAAGTCTGATGCCAATGTGAAGAGGAAATAAAACGGTAAGTTGCTATAGGCAAGAAGAGGCTTGCTGTGAGGCTGATGACAGTTCAGCACATTGAACCAAACGATGTTGGTGGAGAGACATGCGCAGGACACACCAACACAAGAAAATCGGACTATAGCCTCACTGTACAACAAAACTAAAGACTGTATACCGTCACCATGGGAAGAAAATGTAGTTGACTTTCCTGGCGGATCGTGCACGCATGTATGTACTTGTTGCGCTTGTAATAGTTAAGTCATGCCCATCTTTAGTGAGAATGATCTTTATGTTACTAAAGCTTTAAACAGAATTTTATTGATTTTATGGATGCGTATTCTAATATTTCAACATGCCTAATGTAGATTTTAAATAATTTATTTAATCAAAAATTAAATTAAATTAATAATGCCAAAATTTATTTGTTACTCCTATGAAACTCCACTACATTATTAATTATATTAATTATTAATAAATTTATTTATGATTGTTTTTTAATTCAAATTAATTGCAATTGTGCATAATATTTTTGTATTTAATACTTAATTAATATATATATATATGTATATAATACTTTTAATTATTGTCCATGCAAATTTTGCGAATATTTGTATAGTGAATGATTGTAGGGATATATGTATAAATAAATAATCTAATATAATGCATGCAAATTCTAATATTTTATGTCTATCGATTATATACAATATATAATTAATTATTATTATATATTATATGTTAAGATATACCACCACCACAAATATTGTATATGAAAAGCTCCATTGTGTCAATTATCATCATCATCATCAGAATCATCGTCAATTGACCCGTTAAATAAAAAAATCATTTTTGCACTTATTTTAAACGAAACTTTAAAATGAAAATCTATAAATTCAATAACCCTATATTTATAAATATAATAAACTTGATTATAAAATGTCAAATAATTCATAAATGCAGTAACAGCTTAAAATACAAATTAATGAAATTGTGCCATAATTTTCGACGATCTTAAAAATCTAAACATATTAATAAACTTAACCCTCGGGCTACCCACGTAATTAATGCCCACTATTTTACCTAATCGATCAATTATTATGCAATTAATCGTTTTATGACTTTTAATTGTATATTGACAGGATCGGCAAACCGCTACAAAATACATATTATGTGTTGCTGTCTCTTTCTAATGCCAATTTTGTTTGTTATGTACTATCGATTTGTAATTTCCACTCAATAATTTATCAGAAATCGGGAAAGCCTGTGATTAGTCGCAAAACTCAATATAGTGTGATCACCGTTACATGTAACAATTGTCTGTAATTGACACATGTTTTCGTTATGACTGTTACTGTTATGTATGACTGTTACGATATTATTACTCTAATAATATATTGTGTTACATCGTGGTTTTTATTATGTAATTCTGAGAATTACGCTTGTTTTTGTTATGTTACATTACGTGTGACTATTATGATCTTAATAAAATTGTATGTCATTTATAATCATGTTAGGATAAATTGATAATAAATATTTGGTGTTACAAAAGGATTACAACATGCTTCTTTTGGGATGATTGTAATAATCTCCCATCTCCCTTGGTAGTAGGAGGACTATGAAATACCCTGGTAGCCCGAGGATTAAAGCACATAGTTATAAACTTATATACATAAATTTTATGATTTTATTTTCAAATATATTATGAAATCAAAAATTGTTATAAACTCAATAAATGTAATCACAAGCGAATGAAAACTATTCTCAAACTTAATATACAATACATTAATATACAAACAAATGTCAATAATGGCAGTAACAAGAGAAATAAGTCATAATGATAACCTTAGTAAAGATATAAAAAAACATTTTACATTAAAGCATACATTTTTGAAAATGTTAACCTTAAGCGATTGAAATATAATTAAAAATAAATTCTACATTTAAAAATATTAAACAAATTTAAAATATGTTATACTATTATTTATTGTTAATTATAACGATAAACTTTTTCAAAAATTCTAAAACACATACAAAAATTCCAATGAACGACTATAATTATAAATTAAATAAAACATAAACTATATTTTGTCCTTTTGTAATAAATTATTAAATTGCTGAAAACAGTACTAAAATTTTTTAATGAATGAGATAAAATTATTAATATGCTAATTTGTAAACTCAATAATGGATGGTAATGGAACTCAAAGTATGAATTTACGAAATAAAACATACAAATTGTATTAATTATGTCACTAACACTTGGATGTAACATAAAAAAATCTATTTATCTAAATCATTAAAAAATATATGTCACAATTCGTTGATCTATTTTAATTGATTTGTCTCTTACTGTAAAACGGTATAAAATAATTTCTAATTACCTCATTTTAATTTTGCAGAACTGAAGCTATATTTAATTTTAGATTGAATCAAGCACAAATCTCAATATATTATTGTGGGTATATTTATTTTTAATTTTTATTATAATACCTTTTATTTGATAGGTCATTTTACTAACATTTATAAGTTCTTCAAAATGTTTTAAATATAAACCAAAGAATATGTTATTATAAAGAAGGTCCAATCCATTATTTTTCCGATTATTTATTTACATACGATTCCCATACTATTTACTTTACCCCAAGAAAATACAATTCTTAAAATATGTCTAAATTTGTAATATCAAAGATTTCATAGTGCTATTTTTTAAGATATATGTGTACATCTCATAACAAAGTTTTTTGAAAAGTCAAAATACTATATGCTTATAAGTCTTAGTCATTATTAAGTTAATTCCAAAGTTATGAAAAAATATTGCCATTTTTAATAAGTTATTTTACAAATATATTTATTTACTCCCGTAGAATAATACCAGGATTTCAAGAAACATTATAGGCTGACAAGTAATTATTAATCATTTATTACTAAATCTATTCATTTGATAACGTACTATATTTTCTCACATTTCAATTGACATTGTAAGAAAATAACGATGCACCCGCAATTGTAAAGTAATTCCTGACATCTTATTAATCAATATTTACATCCATTGCGTTATAATATAGTGGTTATATAATGGCGGTTTACAAAATGAAGAATTTGTTTAAGTCTGTTTACCTCAAAACATCGCATTTTAATAAATAGTAAGCTATCTTTATAAACCAATATATTTTCAAATAAACCATTTCAATTAATATTAGTTATCATTAAATATATCCTAGGATTTTTAGAAATGACGACAGTATCACATACATAAGTAGTAGCTACCAAAACAATACAGCATAGATCAAATTAAAAAAATATTTAGTTGATTAATGATAGATAGACTTACATTTACATTGTTATTTCTATTGCAATTATAGTATATGAAACAATATGTACCTAATTCAATATACTATTATATTGGATCAATCCTAAAAATATATTTAAAAATAATTTCAGTTGTTTAATAATAACCAAAAATATATATTTAATACTTACATAGAATTGGTTTACTTAAAATTACTATATCATATTTGCATGTTTATTATATTGATTTGTATACCAAATACTTTAATAACAACTAATACTAATTATTAATAAATTACTAATTATTTCTATTAACATACGCTTTAATGCTCATGTGCACAAAATTGTGATGAAATATTATGTAGTATAAAAATATTAGTAAATTGTGTTAATAAATACATAATTAGTAAAATCTTGCCTTCCATGAATTGAAGATATTAATATAAAATCCAGACACGAAAATTAAAGATATAAAAGTGCAACGGTTCAATTTTTATGTTCACCGCTGTATAAAAGCAATGAAATTATTTTAAAATAAAAGTATTCTATATCATTCTTTTGACAGTATATATAGGCAGCGAAATTGGGAACGATTTTGCAAATGAAGACTGATTAGTTGTACCCTTACTATTGAAACGAAAGTAGATCAACGCAACCAACATTATAAAAAGTGCTATATTTCTATAAAAAATACCCAAAATGATTCTAGTATTGGCCAACTGTTAATTATCATAACTAACAGTTTTCTCTATACATATTAAGAAGACATAGGGGTACAAAATACCTTCTGGTTTGTTTTTAAAAATATCATATCCTACACAGCCAACATTGTGAAATATTTTAATTGTAACATTTAATTTTTTTAATATTTATTAAATGTTCATGATACAATGACAATACATGATTGATGCAGAAAGAAGTTTGCTGAGATTCCTTTTTTTTGCCGCGGTTTATTGTTCTTCAATTCCAGTTAACCTTTTTAATTATGTATATTCTTTTTAAATTTCAAATCTTTAAGAAATACTATATCTCAACAAAAATAGGAGAATACTCCACAAGTATATTATTGATACCAATACTAAAATTATGAAAACGCTTTTCTCATCTAATATTAACAAATACATAAAAATATGTTGTCAATAATGTGAAACTTTGTGTATCAACGAGATCAATTTGTTAAACCAAAATTATAAGCACTAAAAAGCTTAAATAGACAATTCTAATTTCAACACCATTTTGACAAACAATTTCTCAAAAATCCCAAAATGCACATTTTGAAATCATGACAGTTTTATTTAAAATTATCTAAAATGAATTAAAACTAGTTTTTCACAATTCTTGTGAAAATTAAATTAAACCCCAAATCCCAAAAATAGTTATCAAAACTATATTATACCATGTATTATCTTATTTTTTAAATATTTAAACTTCTGTTGATGTTTATCATAACCTAATTATACATTTATACTTTGTGAAACTATACGTTCATTATTTCTGCCATCTCTTCTTGGATTTGTTTTAGATTCAAGAACCATTATATAAGGTTGCTTAGGGTCAATTAGGAGAACACGATTAGTATATTATGAGCGATATATGTTGCAAATTTCTTGATGTAAATTGGAAATAAATTGCTTGTAAGGGAAGTATGGACATTGATTTGCTTATAATATAAATGCAAACATTACTGTATAACCGTAGGGTAACTATTGTTTGATAACCAATGTACACTAATTAATATAAATCATCGACATCAATTAACATATTATATAAAATAAATAAAAGGTCATTCAATTGAATGATTAAAAACAACCAAAAAAATTATCAGACGCGAAAATTTCAATTGATTTTTTTTGTTTTGAATAATTAACATATGGTTGAAACGTTTGGCAAATTATTACAAGAAATTGATTTTATTAACTTCTGATATATTTTGTAAAAATTTATCATTAACAAATATTTAAGTTGAAAATTGTGTATTTATTAAAAAATATTAACATTTTTATAAACGATATTCTGCTCTTTACGGTTTTTGAAATCAACAACTTTGTTAAATATGAATAATATCTTTAAGTGGGTTATTATAAAAGTGAACATCCTATTAAAAAAAAAATTACGAGAAATTATAATGTTATCTTCGAAGTCTTGCAATTAAATCATTGTAGTCGATATTATTCAACTTGTTCAGATATTTAAATGATGTCACGAATTGATTTTTTGTAAATACTCAAATATTATAATTATTTTACTTAAATTTCAAATATTTCAAATATTATTTCTTATAAAGAGAAAACGAAAAATAAGATGCGACATATTTTATTATATTCTTATATCTGTTTCTCATATCTGTATATATTGCCCAATTCCTTTAAATATACTGTAAATGTTTAATTTCTCTAAAAAAAAACGATTAGTGCTTAAATTATTAAATTATTGAAATTATTGATAGTATAGTACATAAATCAATCATTAAATGTTGCACATTCTGTCTCTAATTATTAAATATCACTAAGCTACACAGTAAGAAAATGTATCGCAAAATATTGGTACAATATTTAATAAAGCTCTCATATTCAGAGGTATTATTGATTATTACCAGTAAAAATCTAGATTATTTTATCGTAGATCGTGAAAACGACCAAAAGCTTTGAGTTCTTAATTTAAAGTTTAATTCATTGTTTCTTAATAAAGGAAATCAAAATTTTTAGATGACGGGGTATTTAAGCACGTCGATAAAATATCACTTTCCAATCAACTTATAATAAAAGTTATATTATTATAATTTATTAATTTTTACTATTGGCCAAAACAAAATTACTAAATGTTGTAATATTGTTAAGTTTACAAACCGTAATATATAAAAAATAAATTACTAAAATTAAATTGTAGAAAACATTTAAATAAAGATAAAGTAAGGGATGTTATAAATTATAAATATATTATATGTAGATATTGAAATATTGAAATATGTAATTTTAATATATGTTAACTTAGTTAAACACATTTTGGGCGATTTATGTGTATATTCTATGAATCTGATAAAATTATATAAAAAAGTGAAATTTGAAAATAATAAATCCAATTTAAATTTTGTATTTTATGTGACACAAATTTTCCAAATTAATTATTTTATAAGAATAACTTTTCTTATTTTAAATTATATATCATTTTATCATTTATGCAATAAAATCTTAAATATAACTAAATTATATTTTTATTAATATAGAAAAGGTTCGTATATATTTATTAACATAATTGCCCTAGGTTAATGAAAACCTTTACATGTGTGTTTTCTGCATGGCAGTGTTATCCCAAAAAACCGTCGACATGACATAAAATTATTCATAGATGGCAGAACAGAAATGAAGTGGTTATAAATATTGAACTTGGAATATATAATGAAAGACTTCGGTCATCTAAACGTATATTTTTATTTGTCAAATGGTACCTTGTATATATAACTAAAAGAATAATGTTCTAATCATTCAGTCTCCAATTGGCATTAATTTTAGTGCTACCAAAAAATAAGAAGACAAATAGTTAGTTAACTACTAGTTACCAACAAAATAAGATAACTAAATGTTTGCGCACCTTCGTTTGACATGAATAGCGAATTGTTGGTCTTCTCCCTCCGCCAACGAGTCAAATCCACTAACAGGCAAATACAATAATAAATTATGATGTATTTGTAATTGGGTGGGTGTTTTGCCGAGGAAAGAATAGTTCAATTGTTTCGGTCAAAATAATGTCTGAATGTGCCGGAGAGACAAAACAACACCGACCGACCGGTGGCGATGTCTGCGTCTGGAAAGTGGCTACAGTTTAGAATTGTAATCGATGAAGTACTACTTCATGACAAGTAAAGATACTAGCAGGTACTAGCAGGTGGATAATATATATATACATATATATCCATTTCTCTTTTACTATCGGCAAGTGCGGATAAACACACGTTAAAAGCATTTCATCTTCCAAAATATTGGGTACATTTTAAAGGCATGGACAGAGGGGTAAAAAAGAATATGTTTGAGATAGATGCTCGTCTGTTCACACATACATTGAAATAGTCATGAATCTATTTTCACAAGATTTACAGTACCAGTAAGTTTTTGTTCGTCATAAAAGCAGTAAGTACTCAATTTTGAAATGTCATATTCTTCTAGACTATAATTGCTCATTATAGGCTACTACCTTAATATTTTACATAAATTAGCTGCTGCATCACAAAATAACAGGAAATTATTTGAATGCATGACTTTGCCAAATATTTGTACAATTATCATAAATATCGGTTTTAAATATATTTTGAAGATAATTGTTAACCCGAAATATTTTCACTACATAACAAAAACAATTAAATATATTATTAAATTTTGTTTAGAAAAGCAGTAAAAAAATAATAATCGCGGAAACACACATTTATTTTTATTCAATTTGAAGATGCCGCATATATGTTTTTATCATGAAAATAAATTCATTCAAATTTACACTAAGATAATAACTATGAAACTTTTGACATATATATATTTAGTAGTAATTATTTCGCTGACATTCCTTAGATTGTAACAGATTATTCACTTATAGTTTTATAACCTTCATAATAACGCTTTCCATCTTAATAATAATACGGACATCATGCATCGGAAACTGTATTTCCACTGGAGTGGTTCTATCAGAATAAGTTTGACCACCTCCCTTCAGACTCTTTCATTGCTGACTAACAGTTGCACTTACTATTGGAGTGATTATTATTAACCCTTAATAGAATCACTGAGCACGTGTTTTTTCGGTTATATATTTTAGCAGATATTTAAATAATTATTTTTTGTTATTTTAGAGTGAGACATCATTCTAGATTCTTTGTTGTCAAATTTAAAAAAGCTTGTTGATCAAAAAATATAATAAGTGGTTGAGCAAGTAGCTGAAGATACCTCACTCCCATTGTAAATATTTAATAAAATTAAGTAGAAATAATAAAATAGAATGGTTGTCAATTTTCAGAAAATCATGCTTGTTGACATTTAACATACGACCGCGACTGAAAAGCAATGTTAAGAAATTCAGAAGAAAAAAAATATCAGAATACATTAACAGTTATAAGCGATGCTTTTTGACAGACTATAATAGTTTTAATCGGATTATGGTTGGATTACAATTATATATTCTGTCTCCTGGTTGGATAAACATTTTTTCCAAATTTCTGGAATCCCTTCTACACCATTCATGAACATTATAATGTGTGATGTCGATATGTAAACAGGTCAACACAATTGAATCATATCATTTTGCAATGTAGGTTTAAATCAATCAAATTCTGAGAAAGGGGAAATTTTAGAAAGGGAAAACATACGGAATTACATGTCATGATGGATTTTAATTTTTGTTTAATTTGAAAAATAGCAATTTAAAACAAATTAAATAGTTATTCGTAATAATCATTTCTATTTTTATTCCATATTCACAGACTACAAATTATAAATTACCTATTACTTGGGTTTCCAATATAGTGGAAAAATATATGTTTTTTTGATTTTCAATTTCAAAATAGAGTATTGATTAAATACAGAAACGCATACATAATTTAGGTACTTAAACTAAGACATATTTGACCCGAAAACATATTTTGAAACAGCCGGTAAAAGTTGTAGTCAAAATATTAGTGCTTATAAATTAAATCGATTATGTCTTCAATCATCACTTTTTAGCCTAATATAAGCCAAGTTATTTAGATTTGTGTGTATATATTTAGTTTGCACCATAAATGTTATCATCTATAGGACAACTGTTGGCTTGGACACCATGGTTCACGAACCACCACTGTACATTACGTCGAGCACTGAGATTGTACTAATATAGCACGATTAAACTAAAAAGAGGTTTAGTCTATCAAGTCACCAGTTTTTCTCCACCCCCTCCCCCCAACCTTCCTCCTCACTCTCAAGATCCTATCCTACTTTTTACTAAAAACCAACTAGTAACTGAATAACTATTCCGTCGTGGTCTATGAAAGAAGAACCAACGTGTAAAGATATAGCTAGTTTTACATGCAGCTAAGAAGGTGAGAGGGCAACACAAATACGAATTTCTGCCGCTACTATTTGGTAGAATTTTTCCTCAACTAAATCAGCCAAAAGATTATGTTTTAAGAAGAAGATACGTCTGGTAATTCGACGAAGGCGTCGTACGTAGTAGACGAGGTAGAGGCAAGGCATCGGTGTATGTGTGCAGGATATGCTGCCTGGTGCACTGGAATATGAATATTGAATGTATGAATATATGAATATACTGAATATGAATGTATATATCATGAAACAGTAGCAATACTATAGAGAGAACCCACTATATAAGTTGAGGTTGACGTTAACTGGTGCACCATGTGTATACCCGGGAGCTACCCCTTATATAGTTCTTGACTGAATAAGGGAATGACTTATATATATATATATGTGTGTGTTTTTATCAGGAATATAGTTAAAAAGAGATGTATTGATTTTTATAATTTTATCAATGTTGATTAGTAGTTAATTAATTCCTTCTTTTTTTGTCAACTTTTTTTTACTTTTATCTGTACAACAAAATAGTTTATAGCAATAGTGATATTTGGTAAATAATATTTCAATTTACATTTGTTCTTAAAAATTAATAATAAATCTTTCAGTAATGTTTTATTAATATTTTAATTTAAATTAATAACTCAAATTATTTAAAATAGTCTCTTTCAAATATTCTTTACAATAATTAAATAGTTTGAAATATTTCTATGGTGTATAATTGCAAATAATATAATATATATTTATTTAAAACCGTATTGTATTATAATAGTGTATCACAAAACAGTTCTGTCAAGCTTAAAATTTATTGATTTATCAGAGATACAATATCTCAAAACATATATTATTACATGGTCCAGGCTAGTGTAGATCACATAGTCCACAAAAATACCCTTTTTGTTCTCAGTTGGCAATTATGACGTCATCGACAAAAAAATTATAATTTTAGTGATAATTAAAATATTAATATCATAATTATGTTTTTGAGACCATGAATGCATGTACCAAATTTAAGCTCTAATGTTTCAATGGAAAGTACGATATTTTATGGGTCCACATAGTTACAAATCATTATTTATTCATAATTTAATATAAAAGATCGTGTTTTAAAACTATTATTAAATAATAAAATATGTTTATCTTAATATTTATAGATCATTCACAAAAACTCAGAAAAAATGTGCAGCCAAGAAAAATATAATAAATGAAAAGTTGATAAAAACACCATACAGGTGAGTATTCTAATGTCGGTACTAAACAATACAAAATAATACAAAACAATTATTTAAATGTAACAAACCTACTAACTTATATAACAGTACGATTAGGAAAATAGTTCTAAATTTTAATAGTTTCCATTACTCTATTACAAAATATATGATTTTTTCCTAAAGTTATATTATTATACTTTTAAATATGACAAAATAAAAAATTAAAACGGAGGTCGCCCTTCAGCGACGCAACCAGCTGTATGTAAGCAAATAAACAGGTGCGTACCAAACCTACTCAAGTGGGGGGAGAGGGGGAGGAAAAAGAGAAAAAAGAAGGGGGGGTAAAGAAAAAGGGGGTAGGGAAGGAACATAGGTACAAGGGATGGAGGATTTAAATAGGAATTCCCCCTATTATAAAAACTGCTGGGCATATATTCATATAAATAATCACAGGTGTACCATTCCTCAATCACTTTTCAAATGCGACCAATTACCTTCTATCACAGTCCATGTTATTAAACTCCTTGACAATCAAACATTTTATCATAAGACCTAAAAAATTATAATTATAATTAGATTAATTATTACTTCTGCTAAATAATTATTGTTTTAAACTGTTAAAACATTACATAATTTTTTTTTAATAATTTTAGAATCTTAGGAAAGTTTCTACTTTTGTATATATCATTTTTGTGCGAAAATTGTTGGTCTTTTATCAGACTATGAAAACGATATAATACACTTTTACATGCTCTTCTTACATTTGTTATGCCAGCTATTTCGTAGGAACGGACCAGTCAAATACAGGGGCGCCGTATGGGGGGGGGGGGCG
>JAUZND010000008.1:0-139105 GCA_034780555.1 Coelogynopora nodosa | reverse complement strand
ACAGAAATTTAATTTACGACACAGACTTAAAATGGTTATATGTGACACTCCAAACGTAAACACGGGATGTAATATTGGCGTTGTCACTCAACTCGTTAAATACATACCTACATTACAATTTCATGGCTGTCGATTCCATATTCTCGACCTCGTAATTAAGCACGTAGCTAATAAAATTTTTAAAATTACCTCAGCTTCTCCAAAACTATCATATCCATTTGTCACTGACCTTATTAAAAACTTTGAAGTTTTAAAAAAGGAGTATACAGGGAAAATTTTATCTAGTGGAGTTTGTGTTGAAGGCTGGCGTGATGATTATAAAGAACTGTTCAATATGATGGATGGTATAAGATTATACTGGAAAACTGGCGTAAAACCAGATATGGTTTTTTACAAGCCAGGATCAATATCAAACGCACGGTGGTTAGCTAAAGCTATCTATGCTACAAAATACTATCTCTTAAGTAAAGAGGCAGATGTTGATTTATTTTTATTTATACAATTCATTGACATTTGGGCGGTCAGTTTATTTAATTCTCGATATGGTACCACATCTTACAGAAATATGTTTTTTCTGGAGACATATTTAAAACACAACAAATATCTGAAAGCCGTGGATAGTTTGACAAAATGCTGGAACATAAGTGATCCGTAATAGAAGTTGCAGTGACAAACGAAGTTTGTGAGAGGGCCCTGTATTTAATGGATTTAAATATTCCAAGATCACGTAGCAACGTTAAACTGGAAAAATTGACCATGTACAAGTTCAATTCGACCTAGTAATTATTTATAATTAATGATATTGAAATTAACAGAGTAATATTATATTTAGAAGCATTTCAAGTTTGTACTAAATTAAATTTTGTTTATTTGAACGAAAATCATAATATTTATTCATCGAATATTTATTTTTTTATTGTGTTCATCGCGGTTAATCGTGTGAATTGGATGGAATAAATATAACGAAAATTATTTTCCCCGGTAAGATCAACATGCTAAATAATTTAAAGTTCAAAAAAACAAAATTAATAACCAATTAATTAAAAGGCATTTTTGTGCCCTTTAAATCCTCTAAGGCAAAGCTAAACATAATTTTTTTAAAAAAAATTCTATACCATTAAATTGTGTGACTAATTTAACAACTTTTTATTATTACCCACATGTAAATATCTAAAAAAATTACAAAAGTACACACCCTATTCGACATATATTTAGCTATTTATATAGCTCAATTATACTATATATATTTTTTCCATTTTACGATTTTTTGGTAGTGTATCGTTTCATTTTAAAATAACACAATTTTCAAGTTATTGAACCTAAAAATGAAGCTTTTTATACTCTTTACTATTGTATACTTGTGTGTAGTACTTGATTCTAAATTTTGCCGTACTTCAGATATAAATAAAGATATTAATATTAAAAATATTAATTATTTATACGATTGTGGAAAGGGAAAATTTTTTACAGAGAGATCAAAAATAGCTCATGATGAAATGCTTACAAATTTTTGCGCAGAAGAGATAAGTGTTTTAAAAGATATTACCTATATTTATATGTTATGGTTAAAATTAAAAGGAAAAAAATTTTTTTATAACCACAAAGAAAAGGAAGATGCAATATTGAAGGAGTTGGATTCAAAAATGAGAGAACAGAATTTTTATAGCCCAGTGAATCCTTTTAAAGAATAATAAAAATAGAATTATTATATATAATATATATATATATTTTTATAAACACTTGTCGTAAAATATCTAATAAACATAACTTTTGTATGCGTCGTTTATTTAAAAATAAATAAATTAATACATCTTTCAGAAATTCTCAATGAAAATTCATCCTCCTTCTCGATCGAATACATCAATTGTTTTTTAAAATACAGTCGTCTTTTGGAAAATAAGCATGCATCTCAATTTGGCCTCTTGGCAAAATTATGGATAAAAATAAACATGTCCTCCAGCACAGTACCAATGTTTTTTTACGAGGTTATAAATTTGCTCGAAAACTGCAAAATTTCAGAAAATTGAGCAATGGAGATGTAATATCATGTACGACGAGATATTGACTCGTATACAACGTTAAATTCGCTTCTAACTTCACTTGACAATATCCACTGTAATAATGTCGAAAAAATGATATTCTCAAAATTAGTGTAAAATTTATAAGTATAATTTGTACGGATAAAATTGAAAAAAGCAGGAAGGAATTAGATTCGAATGATGAGATCTACTTTTTTGGATTCCCTGAGATTTATAATTTTTAACGTTCCCAAAATTAGTGTAAAATTTTTCGTTATAATTTGTATTATCGTAAAGTAGACAAAGTTCTTTATCTTTGATTTTCTATTTTTCATCTTCTTCCCCTCTCTTTTTCTTCTCTCTTTGTTTTGTTATCTTCTTCTCCTATCTTTGTTTTGTTATCTTCCTCCTCTTCTTCTCACTTGTCGACACATTGTCGTTTCGACGTGGTTTACCCATTTGCCGTTTTTTTGAGCATTTTTTTATTATACGCAATAGGGCGGAATGAAAATTGTCCTTTGGACCGATTTAATTCAAATTCTAACAATGGTATTGGGACCTCTCATAATAATTATTCTAGTATGCATCAAAAAGGGCTAAGTATATCATATTACGGAAGAATTTTATAAATGCGACAAATCCAATATTTTAAAGTAAAATTAAAAATTTTTTAAATCATCATATTTTATTTTTGATCTAAACACTTTTACAAAACACATTTTTTGGGGTTTAGTTGTTTCTCCAGGTTTTATATGGGTCGCTTTAAATGGATAAACAGAAAATTAATAATTGTTTTTACAATCTTATTTTTATTAATTTTTGCACCTCATAAAATGTGGGATTATAAAAATTGAAATAAAATGAATGAAATATTTTAAAATATATTTAGAAATTTAATCTTGTTCAAATAAATAAAAAATAAAATTTTTAAAAATTATTAATACTGAAAAAAATTGTCAAAATTATAAAACTACTATTTTTTAGACTAAAACTAGGTCAATCCATCGTTTACACATACATTGTATGTGTATTGACGTTAATTAATTTAATTATACCTTCAATTTATATAACTTAAAACTCAAAACTCAGTGCAAATTGTATGAAATTTATTTCTAAAAGCTAGCTAGTGTAAATAAAAAATTTATTGCATGCAAAATAAATATAAATTTATATAAATGCTGTGATATGGTATTAATTTAATAATTGAATAATCTTAATATTATCTTTAATATTTTAATTAAAATTTAAATGAAATTTCAATATATAAAAAATGGAAAAATGTAATTTAAGTAAATTTTAACTGTTAAATTTAAGCTCGAAGATTATAATCCAGAATAGTATCGTTAGAAATTATGATTCAGAATAAAATTGAATTGTAAAAAAATAAAATAAACTAGTTAATTCTTACAATTTTTTGATGATGAGGTAAGAAATTGAAAGTAATTTTGTCGAAAATGTATTCACTAAAAAATAATTAAAAATTCGATTTTGCTATTTTCTAAATTATTGTTTTCCATTTAGACAACATTATAATTTCAGAAAAACAGGATAAAATCAAACTACTTTGATCCATATAATAGACTTGACCATGTTGAATAATGAGATTTTTTTATGATTCTTCTTCTTCTTCTTCTTCATCTGATTTGTTGCGATTTTCACCTGATATTGTATTAATTTAATAATTGAATAATCTTAAGATTATCTTTTTTTAAAAAAACTTGAAACTTTTAATACGTAAATCATTTCCATCTACTTTTCTTTTTAGACAAAGGTGATATATAAACTGGTTTAGTTTCAGTTGCATCAGACTCTTTACTTGATGACACAGAACTTCCTTGATGATGACTCTAATATTAAATATATTTTTCAGGTGGATTAATCAAATGCACGCTTCAACTTCGAACCTTTTGATTTTGTTGATACGTGTGGAGTTGGAGATTTGCAAACAATCTAATATTTGTTACAGTTGACGGATTTATTAAATTTATTAAGCATACTTTATTCACAATTTATTCAAAAATAGTAAGGCCTTAAAAAATGTAATCTAGTCTACATGCTTTCAACTTTCATGAATTCATGTTTAGATTTTACAAAATCGATAATCGATGAATAAACTTATAATGCTAATTTGTTATTAATATAAGATTACGTGTCATATTTGTGTTTTTACAACTTTATGTTGGATCAATTGCTATTTAAATAATTTATAATCGATTTATGCATAATGGATACCATTATCGTTTTATCTTTAAAAAATCCCATGATATTATGTTTATATTTTTTATAATATTACCGCTAATATTCTCAAAAAATATTTCTGTACATAAAGCTAAAACAGCATATTTTACACCGTTTTCTGCCAACTTTACAGTTGAAACTCGCCAAGGCAATGTTATTGGAACGATATTTAAAAGCTGGTATAATAGACACGTAGTAGGTTTTTTTGGTATTAAATATGCTTCTTTGCTTGGCGAAAGTTTTGATTTTATGCCTGCAACACCTATATCTGAGAAATGGACTATTCCTAAGAATCACAAGACCTTTGCACCAATATGTGAACAATCGTATTCTTCAAGATGTGAAAATAAAACTGCACGTCTGAATTGCAAGCAAGATGAAAATGAATCATATGACTGTTTATATTTAAATCTCTACATGCCCATAAATGGTAAATAAATTAATGAAAAAGTAAAAAATTAATTTTTTTTCAACTTTATTTATTATCACTAAATTTTTATGTGCCCAAAAAAGCACCGATAAATCATTGAAATTATTATTAAATTAAAAACAATATATTTTTAAGATAATTTTATAATTAGCTTTTAATATCAAAAGATTACCTGTCTTTGTTGTATTTGAAGGTCACAGTTTGGAATATGGTACTGGAAACTACATGGATCCTAGCTTTTCAGAGACACACGACAAGATCATTATTACAACAAACATTCGACTAGGAATCTACGGTTTTCTTAATATAAATGAAAATGATACTAGTTTTGCCGTGTATGATATTATAGCAATTCTACACTGGATTAAAGAAAATATCAAGTATTATTTTGGAGACGTGAACAATATTACTCTTGTTGGGACCAGTAAAATGGTACTTTTATTTAATCAAATGGAATCCTTAGTTGAAGTTTATGGTCTCTATTCTCGTATTATTCTTATAAATCCTGACTTTACTGCACATTTGAATGATTTTAATATCAAACAATATCCTTTGATACAAAAATTTTACAAAATTCATTGTAAACACCAACAATTAAATTGTTTAAACAGGCTGAATAGAACAACTCTTAGACACATGGCTATTGAACATGTGTATGCCAATAACAATAATTATCGTTGGAGAGAATTTAAAGTACCAACAAAAATATTTATTAATTTTGATGATTCTCTTTCAAACTATTCTTGTACAGAATTACATGATAAGTTTCTATCCACGTTGAATTTCAATTACCCATATATATTAAAGGAAGCTTTAAAGGTTTTAATAGAAATGGTTTACAACAAGTACAAGTTTTACGGCTGTCAATATTACATAAACTACATAATATTTGATAGAAAGATTTTTCACATGATTAAAAAATTACAATCAACTGCACATAATATTGTCTTGTACACCTTTAAAGAGTCTAGTTTAAATAGAACAAACATTACATCATCAATTGACACTCGAGAAAATATAAGATATAGTACCAAACTCTATAAACTAAAAATGTTTCAATCATTGAATGTTACTCCGAACAAAGCATTGAGTATGCTTTTTTCCAGAATGAAATCAATACTAATTAATGACACTATTAACGACAACTGCCGTTTTACGAAAAATAAGTACATTTTAATAAACATTACTGACAATAATGACGCATGTGAAAAATCCTACCCTTTAATACACTTTAACCTATGGAATACTGTATTAAATAATCTCAATACTATATTTAAAAAAAGATACAACTTTACAAAAGAGGTAACGAGTATAACAGTGATTGAAAAGTACGTACATTTCAATGTATCATCAAATAAAACACATGACAAAACAAGTTATCGCGTTTTCGATTCGATATATTCTTACGTTATTACTCTTGTCATTTTTGTTGTGATATTGTCTATAGTCATGTCTATACTTGTAACGGTTATATATATTTTTTTCTTCAAAAAGTATGGAAAAAGTACATTAAAAAAGAACCTTCAAACTGTTGTTTAATACATATAAATCATTCAATATTTGCTCGGTGAAACAAAACTTTTTTAGATTTATAGCATTTTTTTGAATTTAGTTATTGATATTTTCATTGGCAGTAAATTTTTTTAGAACTTTACAGAAATAACGTTAATTTATTTTTAAACAAGAATATTTTTTAGTTACCATTCGTAATGTATATTCTGTAAAGTTGTTATCAATATTTAAAATGGATGAAACTTATGAAAATATCTCAAACATAAGCAGAGATGATGCACCTTTTATCGAAATTGATGAAAATCGAAAATTGGGACTTTTTTCGGGGGTATTTGTTCCTGTATCTCTTTCCATGTTTAGCACGTTATTATTTCAAAGAATTGGGTTTTTAGTTGGAAACGCTGGATTTTTCAGCACGATTCTCATGATTGCAATCTCATACATTATCCTTTTATTGACAGTCCTTTCTTTATGTGCAATATCTACAAATGGAGCTATAAAAGTGGGTGGGGTATACTGTTTGGTTGTATAGAATTTTTTAATAATAATAATTAGACATGGTTAGTCGATCTCTTGGCCCTGAATTTGGAGGAAGCCTTGGTTTTTTGTTTTTTATTGCCAATTCCATTTCATCAGCTTTGTACATTTCAGCTTTTGTGGAAGGTATTTTAGGTTCCATGCCTCCGAATGTTGACTTGCCGTTAGGCATAGGTTGGACATATTTATATTCGTCTTGCGTTTTGCTTATTTGTCTTATTGTATGCATTATTGGAGTCTCGTTTTTTTCAAAAATGATGACCATTATATTAAGCATCGTTTGTTTCAGCTCTTTATCTGCATTTTTAAGCTTTTTGATAGTAAGCAATAGAGAGGTTCATGTTTCTGAGTCATCAATAAACTTTTACAAAGATAACATTACGTACATTACTTACAATTCATTCGATATCGGCACATTAAGTGGAAACATGAAACCGAAATTTGCCTATGACTATTTGACGGGAACTGGTGTCTCCTTTTTCAGTGCTTTTGCCGTTCTTTTTAGCAGTATAACTGGAATATCTTCAGGAGCAAACATGTCTGGAGAATTGATCAATCCCTCAAAATTTATCCCCAAAGGAACTCTCTGTGCTCTGGCATACACATTTGCAACATATTTCATTATGATTTTTCTCGTCTCTTTTACATGTGATCGTCAACTGCTTTTAAGAAATTATGATTTCTTACAAGACATAAACATTTGGGCTCCTTTAATAATCGTAGGATTTTCTGCAGCCACCTTATCTGCTGCACTAAACAATTTTATTGGGGCATCTCGCATAATATATGCGATTGCTGAAGATGAACTATACTGGAAATTTTTAAAGCTTTTAAAGTATAAATCCAAGTCTGAAAATCCGTACGTGGCAGTTTTAGCTACTTATATTGTAATACAAGTTTTTATATTTGTAGGTTCTGTGAATGTAATTGCTCCAATATCGACCGTTTGCTTTTTATTGGTTTATGCCTCCATTAACATGGCATGTCTTTGTTTGGACCTCACATCTGCACCAAATTTCAGACCGACTTTTCGATATTATAAATCTTGGACTTGCATTTTGGGAATACTCTCATGTCTTGTTACCTGTTTTTTTGTCGATTATCGATATACATCTTTAACTGTTCTCCTGTGTGTAATACTTTTCGCAGTTTTACATTTTCGAGAATTTGAAACCAACTGGGGGTCAATTAGCCAATCTTTACTTTTTCATCAGCTGAGAAAATATTTGTTATTGCTAGATGAAAGAAACAACCATGTAAAATTTTGGAGACCTCATATATTACATTTAGTAAGTGATATACGAACTAGTTTCCGTCAAGTATGTTTTGTAAATGATTTGAAAAAGAGTGGGCTGTATGTTATTGGAAATGTACATGTATGCAATGATGCAGATTCAACCATTATTAAAACTTCAACATTAGCTTATAGTTGGCGACAATTAACCAAGACTTATTCAATCAAGTCATTTGTTGATATTGTGTCGGAACAATATATAGGTAGAGGTATTCGACATTTGTTGCAATTATCCGGAATCGGTTCCATGAAACCAAATACTGTATGTCTGTCCTTTTGGAATGATGATACTTTAAATGTTTCTAAAGGTGACATGGATAAACAAATGGTGGATTCAATCGATAATATAGGTGGTAAATATAATCTACACGTGACAACAGTATTGGATCAAATTTCCACTTTCTATACTGAAAATGATACTACTACCAATAAAATGAGCTCGAAAGAATATATAAATATTATAAAAGACTGTGAATCAATGAATTTGAATGTCTGCATTTTAAGAAATTTTCAATATTTCAACAAGCAGTTTAAACAAAAAATGTTTTCTTTGAGTAAAAAAATGGTTGACATTGATGTATGGCCTATAGACCTTTACAGTATTTACAACAACTTTTCAAAGAACGATACACATACATCTACAACTTTAACAATGCAGATGGCCTATGTCTTGAGTCGAGCCCGTTCTTGGAGAAAATATTCTAGATTGAGAATTTTTATTTTCAAATCTTATCAAGATTCTACCATTTATAAAAAATTCAAAAATATATTGCAACAAATGCGCATTTCAGCCACAATATCCATTGTCCCATATTGGAGAAATGAAAATAGCATTAGATTCAAATATGAAAGTGATGAAGATTTACATTTTAATTCCAAAATAAATCATGTCATATCCAGATTTACTGAGAATACGGTAAAATAGATTTTTTAAAATTATAATTGTACTATATAGAGTGTAATTTTTCGCATTTTACCATTTTCAGTTGATATAACAAGTAATTCTCAATACAACGCTGATGCATTTATGGATTACTTACGAAATAGTTCAAACAACAAAATACCTGTACATAATTGAATTTTGATATTATTTTAACATATTTTTAGACAGTCTTTATATATGGTAAAGACAATGTTTTTTCTCCACATTTTTAAATATTTATTAAATTTTATTTTTTATCAATCCACATTGAGACTTTTTGTTCTATAGTATTCTTGCATGTGTGCCATGTGATTGTATTGATTTAAGCTGTCTGTATATTTTTTCTTTAACATACCTATGCGACATTGGGTATTTTTTACATTTTCAAATAAATCCCTTTCACTTTTGAATATATTCGATGTCAACTTTCTTTTATACAATTTACATTCGTTTAATCTTCTATTCTTCTCCCATACGACAGAATCATATAGTTTTTTGTATTTCTTTTTGTTATTGTCAACCAAATTTTCCATTTTCTTAAAAAAGTATTTATATAAATAAATATATATAAATATACCTCGTTGCAACTACATTTTTTCAAATCTTCACTTAAGGGCTTTGCAGTCCGTTGATTCTGTTTACACCGTTCTAGAGTCATATTAACCATTTCCTTGTGTTTCTTTTGATGATTTTTAATGTCTACTAATACAGTATTGTAGTGTATATTAGAAATGAGAATTTCATTGTCGTTGTTTTCTCTTTTTTGAGCACTGACATTCTGTTTTATTTTTTGGCATAGATCCATATATTTACGATTTTCTGTTTAAAAATTTTTAAATTAAAAAACGTATAAAAATATGTTACCGTTTTCCATTTTATTAGCACACTTTTCTTTAACACTATCTATATTTATTTTCATTTTATTAGACTTGGTCAATAATTTATGCAATTGATCTTTGATGTCACTAATATTAATTAAAAAAACTCAATAAGTCAAAATACCCTATAGGTATATTTTCCATGCCAACGTTAACTTTTCCAATTACTACAATACATCCGTCGTTTTGTTCCATACTTTTGAGTACACTGATTGAATCTTTCACAAGTTTATTTCGTTTAGTTTCTTCATTTTTCAATATTCTATTCATATTTTGAATAGCCAAATTTGATATTACATTTGATTTTTCAATTTTTGAATACATTATAGAAAGTTTGTACTCATTTTGTTGATATTCAATTTGTTTTAAAACACTTGCCTCTTTTTTTTCTTGAGTCGTTTTAATATTGCTGTTTATTATTATTTTTTCATTTTCGTTTCTTTTTGCTAATATATTTCTTTGTTGTTCAAACTCTTGTTGTTTTAAATTGCTCATTTTTTTAGTTAAATTTAAATGACATTGATCCAATTCTCTTCCCTTTCTTTTATATTTTGAAATTAAATAATGTTTATTTTTGATAACTGATCCACACTTTCTTCTTAGTATCCGTTCCTCTTGTTTTAAATTCATTATTCTATTCTAAAACTTATATAAATTTATTTTAAATATAAATTTATACTTGAATTGTATCTACAATCTTTCGTTCGTCCGTTTTTACACACTTATAATGTGTCGGGATATTTCTAATACCAACTTTATGTGTCCTATTCTCTTGTGATTTAATTTTACTTTTATCATCCACATAATTACTTACATTACAAAACCTTTCCAAATTCCTAATTAATTTTTTTATAAAAGTTATTAAAAAAATACATTAAAAAATTGACATAATTCATGGCTTTGCCGGTATCTTGTTGAGACATTTAATTAACTGTAACAATTGTCAATATATTTTTTTACATAATTTGTATATATTTTATTATCATGTTCTTTATGAAAGTACTCGTTCATTAGAATGTTGGAGTTGAAAACACGAAACCTAATAATATTTGTAAAGATAGTCCGTTTTTTAATTATGTTACCTGACAAAATTGTAATATTTAACAAAAGCATAATTGGGATCTAGGTCTGATATTGAACTACTACTTTCATTTGATCCATTGTAAATATTAAATGCAAAGTTTAAAATTCTTCTAGAAAATAATATAAACAAAATAAAAAAATTATTAAACTGGTAATCTTTTGCTTTTTCTTGTTCGTAATCACATTGTACTACTCTTTGCGGCAGTATATCCACTACAGGTTTACTTGTTTCAACATATACACTTTTCGTAAAATTTGCAATATAAATGGTGACATTTTTATCCAGTAGATCGTTTACGTGAATAAACAAATTAGGTAAAATGTCTTGGTTGTACATAATGTTGTTCCTGTGCAAATACATAAATGTCTGGTAAAGCTGAGACAGGATTCTTGATAATACCTGCTCCTTCATAAACTCGTACTTGTTGATGTAATGGCAAAAAAATACGATATCAGGACTTTTAAATGGAATGTATAAGCGTTCAGAGTTTATATACATGTGGTTAAGTAATATGTTTAAAATATTCTTATGTTTCAAACAAGTAAGAATTCTAATTTCCTGAATGGCAATGTGTCGATTATCTTGGTTGTTGTCAAATATGTAAGACGAGAATGAACCATTTTCATCATTGTTGTTAAATTTCTGTTCAATTCTTGTATAAATATTAAAATTTGACACTTTATCGACATAATAATCGTCAAAATCCAAATAAATGATAGAAATGCCTTCATAATTTTGAAGATAAAAGAAATTGGGAATAACGTCCAATTTGAATTTATATTCAATATTATTATTCTTGAGTATATATTGGCCGGAATCTTCAACATTGCAGTTTTTAATCTTTAAAATACACTTGTTGGAATCATTGCACTCGTGCACCCGATCATCAAATGTCAAAATGATGTATTCGTCACTAAATTCTTCGTATTTATGCCACGTATAATCATATGTCGATTTGTTAACTTGTACTAGTAACTCCACTTGAGAATTGACAATATATTGACAGCAGTAAGTATTTGTACATTCGGACGATTCATCTGTAGTCGAACTGTCCAGTTGATTGCTGGAAATGGATAATCCTGAATTGACAGCTTCACAAGTGGATTTTACATTGACATTCGTGTCATTAAATTGGCTCGGTTGTTGAAGGGCCATCATAAACTCTGTAAACTTTTTACTGATTTTATTCAACTCTACAAACCACTTGTCCTTCATTTCTTTGTTGTCAAATATAAGTGTCAAGAAAACCTCATATTCGTCCTTTACATTACATATTATTAAAGTATATTCTAGTTGATCCATTAAATTATTAACCTTGTCCAAACACGTTATATCACAGGTTTTGTATTCTGATATAAAAATATATCTATCATGTATGCTTCGATCCTCGCTAGTTTTGATATTAGCCACAATAAACCTGTGCTCCATTAAAAAACACTGCTTGTATTGCATACAAGAACTATCTATCGACTTTACCTTTTCATTTTCAAACTCTATTTTAGCTTTTCCGCATATTATCATTTTCCCCAATAAATTAATATCCACGTTGTATCCTTCCAAACGTGATAAATCCATCATGTAGTTTGCTTGGTTTGGAATATGTATCATTAGTTTATAAGCTTTTTGTATCAATTCAACGTCTTCTGAAAAATTCATCAACGTGTGATACATGTCTTTTAGCAACAACTGATAGCGTGTAATTCTTTGAATGGGCTTCATTAATAAAGACGCTATTCCATCATTATCTTGTATTTCAGCACGTATTTTCTATAATATATATTTATTTTTTTATTACAAGAAAAACTTCAAAATGGCTGTGATATTGGTTGACTATAAATTCCGAATATGGTTTATTCTTGCAATACTTCAAATACTTGTAAAGTTTTGATTCCTAAACAAAATTTATAAAACTTTTAATTTTTAAAAATTACATTATCTATAAAAACCCTTGAAATCTTGTTGTAATCATATCCTGCTTCTTTTAATTGTGGGAGAATTACTCTAAAGTATATATTATTATAATACTTTGAACAGTTACTTTTCATGTATGATTTTTAAATCACTTAAATTTCCAAACACCATTTTTAGTCTTCCATTGGATAAATCACACGTCAAATTTTTATCGTTTATATATGGATCTAAATAACTGGCTAAAGTATACGTCACAAATTTTGAATAAGAGGTTTCGGTATACAAAAGTTCATCAATAATGTGTCTAATTAATATATAATTAATTGTATATAGATTATAATAATACTTTAGTTTCCTTTTTTGCTTTGCAACATAACTATCAGATTCATCATCGGGTTCAGTATCAAAATTGATTGGACGCATGCCATTTAATATTTTGATGGACTTTACATTAGATACACTATTCTTTTTCAATGGAGATGTCTAATTTGAATAATGAATATTATAGAAAAAAAAGTAACTACCTGTCTATTCCCCATATTTATTTTACATATCAAATGCAACTTTTCGAAACAAATTTATTTTAAAAAATCAATATGCAAATATCCATGTAAGTTGGTATACCTATATTATTTTAAAAGAAGACCATTTATTATCAATAATATACAAGTTTATATTTATAAACTACTCCTCCAACTTTACTAGTTTTGTTGGAACTGCTACTTCCTTATAACTTGCACTAGGAATAACACATGTTATTACTTCAACTTGGTTATAATTCCTTGCATTGCTGTCGATAGAAATAATTCTTGTATCCTTTTTTATTTCTAGACCATCAACTTGGAAATTTGATAATGTCTGAAAATGAAGAGCTGTGTTGTAAGCAGTTTTCGATATTTGCAAGGTTTTTAGGTTGTCTACATCTGTCCCAGAGGAATGAGATGATATAGACGACTCCATAATATTTGACAAATTATCTTTTCCCTTAAGTTCATTGTTTGTCATTCTGGAAGAAATCAATTGTCTCAATGCATTAACCCAATCTTGTTTGATTTTAACAGAATCGGCACATAGATTGATTCGCGTATATTGAGGTGGGGCATGTCCGTACCAAATTGAAAAACTTTTGTCATCCTTCATATTTTCAGCAAAATCACACACTCCCAGCTCATCTAATCTTACAACATTTTTTAATACTTTTTGATTTATTTTGGTTAACGGACATATTTTCCCATTGTCCTTTGTTATAATGACATGTGTGTCGAATAAAAACAACTGGCGACATTTTTTAGATTTCATAAGAGGATTATTAAAAGATTTGTTCATGTCCGACTTGAAAGAACTGACCAGTTTATTTTTGGAATATTTACTAACTTTTAAAACATAAAATTGGCTATATAAACGAGGTATTCCCAAAGATTTAATGTAATTCTTCGATATTCCTTCCTTTACAGAATACAATTCCAAATAACAATTGGAACGGTTAGGTATAGATTCTGCAATCAACAATCCATTTAACAAATCTTCGGGAGTAGAAGCATCATTTTTATAGGCATCTTTCAAATCTCCTATAAGCAATTTATATTTAGACATTCTTTGAATGGGCATGATAAGTAGAGATCCAATAGTTTCAATTTTGTTTTCCTGTGATATTTTTTTAAAGATGTTGGAAATTTCTGTACATTTTTCTAGAGTATTTAACGACTTTGGGTGATTAACAGTGTATTTTGCATATAGGTTTACCATACGATCACCCCATGTAATGAAGCAATTTCCAATGGATTCTGGGTACTTTTCGTACAATTTTAATTCTTTAAGAAAAATATCTCTGTGGAATGCTAAAATGTTGGTCACGTTGCCAAATATTGAACTAGTGATATTTTTTACAGAAAATTCTTGAGATAGAGCAAAGGATGATTTTTTAACGTCATTGGCTATATTATTCATATAAGTGGTGACACACAGCTTTAAATTGTTGATATATGTCATCTCTGAACTAAGAATTTCATCCACGATATTGAAACGTTTAAGGTAAAACTTGTTTGATGCAGATTCGTTGATATCCATCAAGTTGACATTTTTTGGTCCTCGTGCATTTACAACACCATCAATCTTTTTCACTGTAGACATGAATGTAATTTTGTAGTTTGGAAGAATGCTAGATTCACACTTTTTGATCTTTTCAAACTTTTTAGAAAAATCTGACAAGTACTTTTCATTTAATTGGTTCTTGTGTTGTTCTAAATCCCACGATAAAACCTGAATGGATAAAGTAGATTTACACGATTCGAGTTTTTTTAGGTTGTAAAGCCACCCTTCATGAAACTCATCTTCACTTTTAACTAAAAAATGAACATAGCATTCAAAAAAATAGATGGCTTTATCTGTGAATGTAGAAAGACTATCGCTCAATCTTTTGGATGTAAGGGTTTTTGTATGTTTTGTCATTGTGTCTGTTACTTTTCGTGTCAAGCTAAACGCTTTCAAAAAGGTAATTTTTTCATTCATGTGCTTTTTAATTAAATTCTCAATCAGCTCCAATCCCTTTGTCTGTTGAGTCGCATCATTTTCATCATCATTGAGTATATTCTCAATACATTCGTATTCATCTTTCAAATTTGTTAACAAATGTTCGAGTTGTACAGTTGTTTTTGACCAACCAATCGCACATGAGACAAACCTTTTAAGTGTGTTCAAATCATCAAAACATTGATTGTAGCAAAGTTTGAGATCATTTTCTAGAGACTTGCATATGTAATCATTAATAAAATACCTGTGCTGGTACATTCTTATTTCCAAAACAGTGTCGTTTATCTTTTTATCTAAACGGTTCAAAACAAAGTCTGTTTTTAAACAATCACTCAGATCCAGCATTTCCAACTTTGACATCATTTTTGAAAAATCTTTAATATTCCTCACTTTATCAATTTTCAATTCCTTTTCACATATTGAAAGAAACTGAGACAATAGACGACGGTTCGTATCAAGAGTCTCATTCAGCATGTATTCTTTTTCCAAATCCACGTGGCGTAGCTTGTTCCATCCAATGAGTATATTCACCACAACATTGTACAAATTGATGCACGTTTTATTGACCATTATAGTCCAATCTAAAACGGAATCTAATCCCACTACAGATGCACTTTGCATAATGTTTTTGTCATACTCGTTTTGGGTGTCGTAACTCTTGTAGAAATTATAATTTAATGGAAATTCCAAATGTACGTCCAGGTCAATCTTTGAAAATTCATGTCTCAATTTTTTAACATTATCTAGAAATTTGTGAGTTTTTAATTCACACCTCTTGAATTCAAATTCTAAAAAATCTCCACAACAGTATTTCGCAAATCTTTTGTTATTACAGAATAATAGAATATCACTCGTATGATGAAATTTTTTACTTTCCGTGAATAAATAATATAAAATGTCGAAAAAGAGCTTAATTTCATTTGAAAAAGTAGTACAGTCATTTCTTAAATCTATTAAATTGATTCCAAACTCCAATTCCATTATTTTTTGGTTCCAAATACGTTTTACATCTGAAAACTGTTCCTCCACATTTGATAATTTCCCATTTATACAATTTGATTCTTCATTCATGTAAGAAAATCCATCAGATTCATAATCTTTCAAAATCGCATCCATTAAATGTGTTGCTTCAGAAGAAATTTTTGTTGTAGCATTGTGGATTGAAACTTGTTGGCATTTTATATCGTTTAAAATTTTTTTGCATTCGCATATATTGGAATTGGAAGAGATTATATCCAGAAGCAGGTTATTTGAATCTTTGTCCAAAAACTCTTGGAACCACTGTGAAATCTCAAAACAGTGTTTGTAGAAATGATGGGCCAACTTTAAAACTTGAGCTTTACCTTTAGAAGCCATATTGTATGTATGTGTACTTTTTTCCAGTTCCATCTTAGTTCTTTTCAAAACAAAACAAGGGCTGGAAAAGCTTTTTTCCAACATGTTGATTGTCACTAGCAGTTTTTCAACATTATCAAGTATTTTATTTACTTCGTTTTCACCGGCATTATTTTCGGTTATAAGATTCAATACTTGTTCCAGGTTTTTACCCACAGTTATTTTACAATTAAATCGCATACGAATATGATTATTGAGCCACTGAATTACTGTATTGGCGTCGTGTAAAAAAACTATAACATTTGTCAGTGGAACAACTTTTTGCAGTGACTCTCTTATCCTTCTTGTAGTTGAATTTGTCTTTATGCTTATTTTCTCTTGTTTGATTGAAATGTAATTATAGACTGCTCCAAACTCATCTCTATTTATAAATCGAGCAATTGTTTCATTATCACGGATACTATGTATAAAAGAGAGCAAGGTTTCGCAAGTTTGTTTGAATTCTGTGGATATACTTTCCATCTTTACAAGATAGAGTTTCATTTTTTCCTGTTTCTCTCTCAAAAAATCTTCCTTTTCAAACTTTGTGAAATATGCTCCATTAGAAATTATACTAAAATTTTCAGATATTATCTCATTTGGTAGAATAAAACTAAAACATTCATCCGTCAATTTTATTAAAAGGTGAATTTTTTCATGGTATTCAGTTGAGAAAATTAACAATTGGTCACGATAATCCATCAATTTTAAAAGACTACAAGAACTAGCATCAAGAATTTTAATAGTTTGACTCAACTTGATTTCTTGTGAAATTATTTGGTTAGATTCGTAGACGTTTTTAGCATCATATATAAGATTAGCACACTAGATAAATATTTTTAAACATAAAATTATAAAAGCACCTTTTCTAAAATACTATTTATTTTAAAAGTAGATTCTTCGTAATCATTCTTCAATTCTTGACAGCACTTGACATTGTCACCAATTTTTAAAAAGGTTCGGCTAAATTATTTAATAGCCATATTTAAAAAATGCTTACCACAGACTTTGAGTGTGGGATCTGATAAGATCAATGTGGTATTCAATATCATTGTGTATCTCAAAGACCTTTTTGTAATTTATCAATTTTTTAGACATGTCATATGAATTAGACAACAAATTTTCCAAATCTTGAGTGAGCTTGTTTATTGTAACACTTGTTAATTCTGCTTGGTCAGTTATATCAACGTTTAAATTATCTACTTTTACTTAAAAATTATTAATTATTAAAATGTTTACTTTTAGTATTAATCAATTCTTGGTATACTTGACTGGTATTTAAAAGTTTATTTTTGTTGTAAATAATATTGTTGATTTTTTTCTCGTTATTAGTTTCTAATGTGAAGATAAAATCTAGAGTTTTTGCATTTGGTAGATCATCGAGTTCTGACCGACAAATATTGACAAAAATGGATACATCTTTTAAAATGGTGGAGCACTTTTCAATACACTAAAAATATTGAACATAATAACTAAAACATACAATTCTCTGATTAACCCACATGGTAGGATCGTATAACAAAGATCCTTCCAATTCAGAAATGATGCATCCATTGTCAAATTGACACAATAAGTCAGTCAAGGAAATGGTAAATATCTAAAAAAATATATTTACAATACATTTTACATTAACCTCGATATCCGTTTTCATTATTGATATAAACAATTTTTTCTGTTCCCAAAAGGACTGTGGTTTGATTATATATAAGCGACCCACACTTTGCTTTATCGACTATTTTTTAAATATACTTTATATAATTAATTTATTACATTCCAATCAATATTAAAAAGAGCTTTAATGTAGGCTGATTTCATTTTTCTCAAATCGGCTATAATCCATAATCCTCGTAATGCGACATTTTTCTCTGTAATTGAAATAAAATAGAGAATCATTTCATAAACAATATTTTTATATTTTTTTGAGTCATATTCCTTTTTTACGTTATTTATAAATATTATGGGACCACCATTCATGTGTCGCGATCCTAAAATTTATATAGATAAAAAACATTTAATATACCTGGCATACACACAACATTAGCTTTCACATAGTCTGCAATTTTTTCAATCTGCATTATTACATATTTAAATGACTCTGGTTAGTTTATTTTTTAATCGCTAGGTTATGTATCTTAATTTTCATTGGTCTATAAAACAATTAATCAATAATCGACAATAAAATGGTTGTAAACAATGAATTTACATTTCAAAAGGAAATATGTAATGATGAAGAATGGGGGGAGATGTTTCTCGACGAAAGTGTTTATGGTACAGGAGCTTTACAATTGAAAAAATAAATATTTTAGTTGTTGATGTGTATCAAAAATGGTGCGGTCCTTGTTCCGTGATGGCTCCAATTTTGATGAAAATAGATTCTGAAGTCGATGATAAAAATTTAAAATTCTATAAAGTATATAGTATTATTTTATAAAAATTTAAATCAATTAGGCTTGTGCCAGAAATATACATTTTTTAAACGATTACGAAGGATGTTGTATTCCGATTACTCTTATAATAGCTGTATTGTAATTTTGATTTGATTTTATTTAAATGTATAGGGTGGATGTCTTTTACATATTATCGAAGGATGTAATTATCCGAAAATATCTAAACTTGTCAAAATGGCCGTAAAAAATGAAAAGCTTGTTTCAATTGGACAAATGGAACGAGAATTTATAAAATATATTAAACCTGAAAATGATCAAACAGTGATAAATCATAATGAAGAGTTTGTAAATTTGGAAACTAATAATTTGAGAGACATTCTAGATTCTGGTATATATTATTATTTTAAAAATATAAATATTTTAAGATTATGCAACATTTGCTGTTCTGAAACCTGATGTTGTAGAATCGTCTAATGTTGATAAAATATTGGAATTTGTATTTTAAAATTTAAAATTTAAAATAAATAATTTTAGATAAAATCAAAAGATTTTAAAATAATATCACATTGTAAAAAAACTTTGAGTATCAAAGAAGCAGGGTTTCTGACAGTTGAAGACAAAAACGAAATTTTCTTTTTGGATCAAATTAAGTATATGACAAGTAGCGATTCAATATGTCTTGCGATTGTTCATAATTTATATCCTAAAAATTCAATAAAAATATGGATAGATACAGTAGGTCCATCTGATGTAGAATTAGCCAAGAGTGATTATTCTCATACGTAATTATTAAAAAAAATATATGATAAATTATTTAGTTTGAGAGCCAAATATGGGACGAAGGGGTATTTTAACGGGTTTCATGCAAGTTTATCTCAAATCGGCGCGGATAATGAGATTAAACTATTTTTCGGAAAAAATAAAAAACTTCAAAATACCAAAATTCTAAAACTTTCTGATTATATGATTGTTATTTTTGAGAATCACATTAACATGGCCCAAGTAAATCTATTACTTGATAAATATGACTATGACATGATTTTTAATCTTTATTTCCATTTGACGGATGTCGTTTTAGAGGATTTAGAAATGAATAAAAGTGATTATTTTAAGGGTAAATGTCTTGTCGTCTGTCTAAAGAAGAACGACTGTGTCGAAAATTGGAACAATGCATTAAAAGATGAAATAGATAATAATCCAATACACCATTGCTGGTATTCTAAAGATTATAATACTTTAACAACAGCATACAACATTTTCTTCAACAAAGAAAAAACTATTGCCATTATAAAAATAGATGATGGTTAATTTTTAATCAAATATTAATCAACTCTTTATTAAGAAAATATAATTGGAGAAATAACAGAAAAATTCAATGTTCTCTTATCTGTTATGGTTTATTTATCTGCTTTTGATGTTCAAAGGATATACGACAATCACAAAATCGAAGGATATTACAGAGATTTATTTAGATACATGATGTAATTTTTCATATAATATTTATTAAAAAACTTAGTGGAAATTCGCGATTATTGGTTTTATCCAAAGATGATGCAATCGAAACTCTATCCATGTTAATGGGCAATTATAGTTCTAATGATACTGAAACGTAAAATGTATATTATTTTATTTTATTTAATTTGATTAGGTTCAGAGGACGTTTCTCAGATGTTATAATCAAGAATTGTAAGTAGTTTTATTATATTATTTTTTAACCTGTAGCATTGTATGCTTCACCCGGAAAAGCAAAATTCCTACATGATTTGAAAATAGTAGCCCCCAAAGTGTACCAATTCATATCAAACTATGAAGATATAACCATTGAAGAAAGTAGAAATAGGGGATTTGAATATTTCACACGACGAAGAACCAACAAAGTTTTGAGAAGATCAAGCTTACCATCACAATTTATCGCAGAAATGACAATAAATAACGAAATACAAACAAAGAAAAATAGTGTTCATAGTGATTATGTGGGTTCCAGAAACTGGGTAGAGACACCTTATGGTGATAGATCCGCATCTCCAAGTGGTCTTAGTAAAACTTCAACAAAAAGTACGTCAGAAAAGCTTTTAACAAATGACACAGAAAAGTACGAAGCGTCCAATCTCGGTGATATTGGAGAAGAATCGGAACATTTATCGACAAAAGAAACAAATTCTAATATTTTATTGTAATAATTCAATAAATATATTAGATAGGTATCGAAGCAATATTAAATAATACTGTGAATCTAAATGGCAAAAAGAAAAGATTTATTATCCTTTCAGACTACAATTGAGGATTATGACCAATGGAAGGTTGTAACACAATCTCCGGGATTGCACAGTTTTATAATTTTTTTCCAAATTAAAAATATTTAGTAATTGATGTATATCAAAAGTGGTGCGGGCCTTGTAGTGCTTTAGCTCCCATTTTAAGAATATTAAAAAACGAACTGGGAGACGATTTGCTTAAATTTTATAACGTATTTTATTTATAATCAACATTAAGTATAAATACAGGCTTGTGCTGATGATATCGAATGTTTGGAACCATACGTAGGTCGTAGCATTCCCATTACTATGTTTATAGCGGTATGACATTATGCAAAATGTACACTTTTAAATAAATTTCAGGGTGGGTCTCTAGTGGATATAATTAGGGGTTGCAATTGCCCAAAAATCTTAAAATCCATAAAGGATAAACTAGCAGATGAGCGCAGAGTTATGGATGGTGTAAAGGAACGTGAGACTGTAAAGGATGAAGAATTGGGAGTGGAATTTAATGTTCTTGGAGACAAGATTCATCATGATGGTGAAATTGTAGAAATGGATCCCATGAACAATTTACTTGTTAATGGTAGGAATTAATTAATAATAATAATTGTAATTAAGATACTATTAAAAATGCTACTATCGCTATAATAAAACCTGACGCTGTAAAAGATGGTAAAAGTGATGAAATTATAGAAAAGGTAAAGTGAACTTTTTGATCACATTAAAAAAATAATTAAGATAAAAGAGAATGAATTTGTTATATTGGATCAGATTGAGAAGCAATTCTCCCAAAAAGAAGCAAGAGAGTTTTATAATAACCAAAAAGATTCTGTATACAAATTTATTATTAAAATGATTATAATATTTAGAGTGAATTTGAAAATTTGGTTCAATTCATGACTTGCGGTGTTTGTGTAGCCTTGCTGTTGTCAAAAAATGAATCAAATGATGATGTTATCGAAGAATGGAGGAACCTCATAGGACCAACATTAGTGGAAGAAGCAAAAGAAAAGGCTCCTGAATCGTAATATATTTTAGGAAAATTGTTAATTTTATTCACAGTTTGCGGGCGCAATATGGATCAGAAAATATAATGAATGCCATTCATGGGAGTAGTTCTAAAGACGATGCAAAAAAGTTATTTTATAATGTTTAAATATATTTATATTTTTTTATATAGAGAACTCGCTTTCTTTTTCCCTCAATACGTCAAAAATGATTATAAGGATGTGAATAACCCTGAAAATAATAATGTGGATAGAATTATCGTCGTGATTCGCCCAAGCGTTTATCTTGATAATATAAACAACATTCTAGAGTACATAAAGGAAAATGGCTTCATCATAGCTTTACAGCGTGTTATTAAAATTACACCTGAACAATTTGACATGATGTATGGTCATCTCGAAAAAGATGAGAAAGTGAATACACTAAGAGAAGATATGATTAATGGAATGTCTTTAATACTAGGACTAGCTAAAAATAATGTTGTAGAATCATGGAAAGAGTTTACAAAGGATTCTGATAAATTAGATAGTGACAATATAGTTCAAGATGAGAGTGATATGAAACAAGCTACAAAAAACAAGTACAACATGTTTTTCTCAACAGAAAAAACAGTGGCAATTATCAAACCAGGGTTTGAAGATCGGCAAGGTTAAACATAAGTGAATATTAAAAAATAGTTTATTTTAGAAATCATTGACGAGATTATGGATTCCGGGTTTTCCGTATTGGCATCAGAAAAGAAGCAACTTTCAAAATCAATAGCAGAATCTATTTACAGTAACTGTAAAGATAAGGATTATTATGAAAAATTGGTTGAGTACATGTCAAAGTAATATTTTTTTTAAAAGCAATGTTTTATTTGATTACTAGTGGATCAACTGTAGTCTTACTACTTTCCAAAAATAATGCAGTAGGTGATTGGAGAGAAAAAATGGGTAGTGTTGATCCTGAAACCGCCAAGATTCAAGATGTGACTAGGTAAAAATAATTATGTCTATAGATATTAATTTATATTTAGTATTCGCGCAAAATTTGGTGAATCTAGTTTAAAAAACGGTTTCCTTAATTATATTAATATATTTTATTTTATTAATTTTATTTAGCTGTTCACGGAAGTAGTAATGTAGAAATGGTCAAAACAGAGATGAGCTATTTATTAAATGATGCATGCCAGTATATTGAACATTTAGAAATTGTAAAAAATATTTCCAACCAAGAAAATCAAGAGGAACAACAAAATGTAAAAAATGTTGATGAATTTGAAACTCCAACGGCAGAAGATGAAGAAGTTTTGAATGATGATGTAACAAATGAAGTTGATCAAGTTGAAACTCCAAAGGTAGAAGACAATGAAGAAATATCACAAGAATTGACAGATGACATCAAGGATGAAAGTATTGAACAAAGTGGTGATATTGAACCATCAAAGGGAGATGATGAAATATTTGAAATAATTGATGATAATAAAAATGAGATTGAAACGGCAAAGGTAGAAGATGAAATAATTGAAGAAAATGATGGAATAATTGATAATAATAAAAATGAGATTGAAACAGAAAAGGTAGAAGATGAAATAATTGAAGAAAATGATGAAATAATTGATAATAATAAAAATGAGATTGAAACAGAAAAGATAGAAGATGAAATAATTGAAAAAAATGATGAAATAATTGATGATAATAAAAATGAGATTGAAACAGCAAAGATAGATGACAAAGAGAACTATGAATTGGATAATGATGTCAAAGAAGTTGAAAATGATACAGAAGAGAAACATAATCCATCAGTTAATGATAAAGAAGAAAAGATAGATGACATAATTGACGCTCAAGAAAATACTGAATCGTTAGAACAGAAAGACCAGTCAATAAATGGAGAAACAAACTCTGGAAATGTAACACCCGTTAAAAAGAGTAAAAAAGCAGCTAAATAAAAAAACTGGTTTCTATACAAGTTGTGATTATCAAAATGAATATATATTTATTCTTATTTAATGAAAATTATTAAAGTTTTTGCAATATTCTCCCCAGCTTTGTGTAAACACGAAGGAGAGGTATATAAAAGATTAACTAAATTAATTTATAAAATTAGGAATATAAGAAAATACTTTTATATTATCCTGACAAACACAGTCTAAACATAAAATTACGCCAAGTTGGTTTTTTTGAAGGATGTCTAAATTTCTTAAATAATATCAACTGTCACAGAAATGTTTATAGTATATGTACAGTTTCTGAATTTTCGATTGTCTATAAAATTGAACGAGAGATTTTCGTTGGAATAGTTTTTTTTTTATTACTGAAATACAATTTTCTCCTAGACTATAAAAGAAGAGAATGAATGCCTCGAGTACAATCTAGATGAAATATCAATATTAAATTCACTATCGCTCCAAGAAGGAAATTCAATTTACGAAAATTTCATACATGTCATAGTTAACGTTTTTCAGGTAGAAACAACATTTTCCATTCTATTTAATGTATAGATATTTTATGGTAAACTTTGCGTACCACCTGATCTACAGCATCTCGATTGTTTCAAATTAAACCTTGAACAGTTTTTCATACCGGTAGTTTTTATTTATAAAATTATAATATATTTTCTCAAGCTTATTACTCGAGATTTATCTAATAACATCAATATTATTACTTTAATGTTACGTTCTGCGCCAAGATATTCTAATACAATGATTGAAAAATATTTCAAAGCATTCCAAGCTGATATGTCTATCAATTTCCCAGATAATATAACTGTAGCCTGGTTTGATAATTTTCTAATATGGTAAGCAGACTCTTTAAAAAATATATATTACAAGTGTAAAATAGGAGCCACAATGCGCAAGACAAAGAATACCTGTTTTACAATTGTCTTAACTTTAACGTTAGAGTTAAAAAGTACGTTATTATTATCAACTATTAATCGGTTTAGTTTAGAAAAAGGGATTTTGCATGAAAATATTATTTATTTACGAGATATTAAATATAGATCAATCTTTTTCAAGTTTGAAAATGTCGTCATTTTTTTAGGTATGTTTATTTAAAAATTTATATTTATGTTTTTAGTTCCTAAATCCCATTTAAACCTCAACGCCCTAGAATCGATTCTTTCAGATTTAAGCAAGAATGTCACATTGTGTCTTCAGTTTGATATTTTGTACATTTATATTTTTATTTGTAAATATATATATGTATATATACATTTTTAGAAATATAAAACCTACAGCAAATGTTATAATAAAGAGCATTTACGGAACTCACTACCTCATAAACTCATTTGATATTTTTTCTAAAAGAGTCATACTTTTCCCAAATATAATATTGATGATTATAAATTGCTACAATTATTTAAAAAGGTATTTTATTCTTCAACTTTTGAAACTTATTTAGGTTTAAAAAATTAAATGAAACTCTCTTTGCCACTTTGGAATCTCTTGATAACAAATTAGAATGTTATTCCTGTACAAATTATATTGTTATAACTTTAAAGATTAATTAAACAAAAAATTTAAATTCAAATTGTCATAAGTTTCGGTAGTAACGGGTTGATAATTTGTGATTCTGAAAAATTAATGTAATTTCTATATTTTTAAATTTAACTATAAATTATAGGGATAGAAATGTTGATGATGAAGTTTTTTGAAATAAGAATAAATTGTTTAATTATTTCTAGAACAAAAAGGTACATAAATTTTGGGACACACAGCCCATAAAATCCAAGAATGAAGATGGAGATTATAATGGACCTTTAATAAAAGGCTTGACAATAGATACAATCAAAAAAGAGCCATATTCCATTCCTGGTGGTTTTGAATGGGTCACGTTAAACGTAAAGGACGATAATGACGTACTTTTAAAAATTATTTATTATTTATAACTTTATCTTAGTTGTCTGAAATATATCTATTACTCAAAGAAAATTATGTTGAAGATGACGATAATCTTTTCCGTTTTAATTATTCTAAAGATTTTCTTTTATGGTAAAGTCCAATTAGAAACAATTTTTTATTTATATTTAGGGCATTGACCCCTCCATGTTGGGACCATTCTTGGCATTTAGGTATAAAGGCGACAAAAGGTGGTAAACTTCTTGCTTTCATTAGTGCTATTCCGCAAGATGTCATTATATTCAAAGAGTAATTAAAATTAATATTAAAGATAGACATTTTTTATGTAGACAATTGAAATCAGCAGAAGTAAATTACCTTTGTGTTCATAGCAAGCTGAGATCTAAAGTAAAAATGTTAATATTTTTACTGTAATATTTAAAATAGAGAATTGCCCCAACGTTAATCAAAGAAATAACTAGAAGGGTCAATTTAACAGGAATATATCAGGCTTTTTATACTGCTGGTGTTGAATTGCCAACTCCTATATCAAAATGCACGTAAGAGTATTTATGTGTTATTATTTATTATGATTAGGTATTATCATCGATCCTTGAACCCCAAGAAATTGGTGGATGTGAAATTTAACTACATGTCAACAAATATGACTATTAAGAGACTTGAAAAATTAAATAGACTTCCTACGGTAATAAAATGTTTAATTTAATTTAAAAAATTTAGAAACATGTTGAAAATTTTCGGCCAATGCAAGATAAGGATGTAGATTCTTGTTTTAAGCTTTTGAATAATTATTTAAAAAAGATGAATATTTATCCCTGTTATTCTTGTGATCAATTTCGACATTGGTTTATGCCAAGAGATATGATTGTTTATTCCTACGTATTTCAAGTATATTTTATATATTCAAATTGTAGCTAGTATTTTAGAACGCAACTGGTAGTATTACCGACTTTATAAGTTTTTATATTGTGGAAAGTAGTGTAATGAACAATAAGAATCACACAAATCTAAGAGCTGCTTTTTTGTATTATGCCGTTTCTCATGAATTGACATTATCGGAACTGGTGACAGAAGCATTATTGGCTGCAAAAAAAGTAACGATATGATTTTTAATATAACATTTACGTTTCTAGATTGGAGCTGATGTTTTCAATGCTCTCAATTGTATGGAAAATGAATCATTTTTTTCAGATTTAAAGTTTGGAAAGGGAGACGGAAGCTTGCACTATTATGCCTACAATTGGTCATGTCCTTTTATAGATAACAAAAAAGTAATAGGTTTATTTTTTCTATTGAGAAATACATTTAGGTTGGAATGATACTTTTGTAATCACCAATCTCCAAAGGCATCATTATTGGATTCGTTTGATTCATTTGTCTTTTCACTATAATAAATTGAATCATTGAATTGATACAACGAAATTACCTATTTTTATCAACGTGCTCATTTGGTTCGCAACTTTTATTAGGCTCTTCCGATTTTTCGTTTTCAGAATGATTACTAGATATATATCTCGATGTATCATCAAGAGGTTTTGCTTGGTTGATTGAAATTTCATCTACCGGATTATTACTACACGTGGAAATGGTAGATAAGTCTGTTATACTTTGAGTCACGTCCATTTTAAAATCTTTAGGATCGAAGCAAGAATCTAATTTTCGTTCTTGTCTACACAGCATTTTGATTCGCCTGTTTATGTCCTTTAGAATGCTGTCCCCTTGTATCAGTTTATCGGTGGTTGAATTGCTTGAATAAACAGTTGGTAGCGAATTAGATGCCCTAAATTATTAATAATATTAATTAAAGAAACTCACTCTTGTGGTTTATATCCGGCGTACATGTTGGCTATTCGTCTTTGTACTTTATTAAGTTGCTTCTCCCACAAATTTAGTTGTTGCCACTTTTTTTCCACTAAATCTTCACGTTCTGACAATTTATCCTTTAGTATTTTACAACTCTCGCGATCACTACTTATCAATTTTTCAGATTCTCGGATTATTCTATCTTTTATGTTATTTTCCATCGTATTTAATTCAACTCCCTTTTCATCTAATTGCTCCGACCTTATTTTATCGAGTTTTTGTTGATGTAAATTCATCTTTTGTTTTTCGTCTATTCTATCTTCTTGTCTTCTTAGCCACTCCAATTGTAACTGAACTTGTCTTCTATCTGAAAGTATTTGCTTTTCTGCACCTCGTTGTTCATTTTGTACGTGTATGAGCTTGTTCTGATATTGTGATTCCATGTTTATTAGCCTTTGTTCGTATTGTTGAGATACTTTATCCATTTCCGATTCATGCTGCAGTACTATTTTATCCTTGACGTCTCTTTCTATATTTTTACATTCTACGCTGTTGTAATATTTTCTATATCTCTCCATAGCAATGCGTAATTTTTCTTCACTCTTCATTTCCAAATCGTATTTTATTTGCATTAGTTTCTCCTCACTTTCTAACGAATCGGAATTTATTTGATTTGTCTCGAGACTCAAATTCCATCTTTTCATAAACTCATTTTCACACTTTTCTGTAACATTTTTTGAAATTAAATTTTCCAATGTTGTATTTTGAAAGTTTTTAGATAAATTTAACGTTTTTGAATTAATTAATCGCTGAATACTTTCTACATTCAATACATTATCGGGGTCAATGTTAGATTCCGTCATAAATACACTTGATGTGTAATGCAATTGGTAGAATTTCAAGTACTGGCAAATGAGGCTATTGATAGTCTGTCTTTCTAATGAACTCACATCTTGAAATTTACATTTTGTTGTGGTAGTTAATTTATTTATTTCGACGAAAATCTTTTGTTTCAAATGACTCTAAAAATATTATTAGCAAAACTATTTTATATTTTACTTTTATAGAGGGTAAAGAGCCCTTATCTTGCAAAAGTTTATACAAATCCGGTTGATGCATTTATATTTTTTTATTATTGTAACTTGAACAACAACAACAAGAAAATAGTAATGTATTAAATTTATTGTTATATTAGATATATTTCTTGTAAAATTTCAATAATCGTTCAATTGTAGTTTCTTCGATATCTAAACAATATTATTATTTTCTAGTCACTAATTTTTATACTTGGGATCTATTGGAGTAGAATTTCGTAAACTTGAGGTAAGTCTTTTCTGTTCCTCCAATAAGGTACTTGCATCCACATCTTTTAAATAGTGCTTATACTGCTTATTCTCCATAATATTTGACAGGTTGAGGTCCTGAGTGGATCTATATTTATTCATTCCTCCATAGCCATAATTATCAAGGACGGATGATCTAGGTCTCGTAGATAAAACATTATCATTAATTTGTTTCTTTAAACACGCCACTTCATCTTCCAGAGTTTTTATTCTATGTCTATGAATTTTTTCCCTGTTATCATTGCACCTTTCCATTTCATTCTGATTTTCTAACAATCGAGATATTTCGCCATCAATGTCCTTCTGGTTTTTGGTCGTGGTACTAAATTGTTGAAAATGTATTTAAAAAATTTTCATTACTTGATAGTGTTTATATTTTCCAGTTCTGAAATTTTATTCGTTAGAGATTCTAATTTCATTTTGTAACATCTATTTTTTTGTTCTATTTTTGCAACTGTACGATCTTTAGATTCGCTATATAGAGCAGAATTGGATAATAATTTTCCTGCCTTTGCTTTTTCCTTCTCGAGCTATAAAAATATATTAAAAGCTATTTAAATAAATTTTGTGACCTTGCGCAAGGATTTATCTAATGTAGACTTTTCCTTTTCGGCTTTTTGCAATCGCTTTTCCAACAATTTCTTTTCATTCTGATAATTTGATACTTTTCTCTCGTATGAAGTAATTCTCTCGCATAGACTCTGGCGATCAGTTAAAAGACTAGAATATCTGGTTTTCGTCTCCTCCAGCATATTGGATTTTCCGTGATTCTCCTATAATCAATTGTTAAGATAAAATGAATTTTTATATTTGTTACCTCCATTTGTTTGCGCAAATCATTTGTCAGTTCATTGTTGCGCAGTTGCATTCCATCCAATGCATTTCTTAGTTCCAGTGATGTGTTGGTCAAGGTTTTCTTTTCTTGTTTTATAGTGTTTATGCTATTCCTCAAAGTCTCCATACGGTCAGTGAGAACACGTTTGTCGTTTTCTATATCTGCTAGTTTCATTTCCAAGTTTTCTAGTTTCTCATCTCTCGAAGTGACGATTATTCCAGTTTGTCTCAACGAATCTGTCAAATTAGTTATCTAAACGGTTTATTATGATTACTATTTTTTTAAAGTGTAACCTTTTGCTTATCTTGTATATTCTGATTGCTGAATTTATTGAGTTGTTCCTTTTGTTGATTTATTTCTAATCGAGTATCATCAAGATCCGATTCTGAATTTTTTTGAGATATTTTCAAATCTTCTATCTTCTCTTTGTAAGTCTGAAATTAAATATTGTTAAATTATTAAATAATACTTTTTACAGAAATTTCAGCTTCTTTATCATACAAACAAGAGTGTAACTTTTGTAATTCTGATTCTATTGAACGTCTATTAAATTCCAACTTTTTCAATTTCTTGTCGTTTTCATCAATAGTGTTTTTCAACTCTTTCTTTTCAGTCAATAACCTGGCTTCGTTGTTTTTTATTTTTGAGATTTTGTCCTAAATATGATTAATTTCTTAATTTAATAAATTTACATTTTTTCGTTTTATATCCCCATTCAAAGCACATATGGATCTATCCATATTGGCCAATTTGCTATCTTGGTGTCTCTTTTCTCTTTCCAGTCTACGTATCGTTTCTTCTTGTAGCAAAATAGCTGTTTGAGCATGTGACAGTCTTTCATCCACATCTTGTTTGCATTTCTCCAATTTAGACCCATTTTGTTCCAATTGAACAATTCTTCCTTCTAATCGTTGACGTTCATTGTCAACCTGAGTCAGATCATTACCCAATAATCGAATTTGACTGTTTAGTTGTTCCTAAATCGGGTTAAAGATTAATTAAAAATATAAGTTTACATTTTGCATATCAGAATCTTTGAAACGTTTTACAAAATTTTGTAAACTTTTTCTTATTGTTTCTGGTTTTATTTCATCATTTCCTCTAGTGGCAAAAAAAGAAGATCCGATAGCCATGTCGTCACTATCCCTTGCCGGAGGTGCAGAGTTTGACCTGCTGTTCTTGGACACTAAGAAATATTTTAAAAGCATTCATGAATAAATTACTTGTTCGTGCCTTGGCAAATTTCCTAGGATTTGGACTTCGAGATCTACTAGTGGCTATTGATGAACTACTATTTCTGAAAGTAGCCATGTCTTCATTCTGTGCTTTGAAATTGTAACCAGACTCGATACCAACTGTCTGTCTCATAATTGAGTAGATACTGGTAAGTTTTTGACCACTTTCTCGTTTTAATGTTTCCAAATGACCAACCTGCTCCTCTAAAGCATCTTTACGACCCTGCATTGAACTCAAAACTGTCATTGCATTATTCAATTCTGACACAACTCCATCATATGCACTCTTCAAACCGTCGTGTTCAATTTCTAACCTCTTGAGTGTGTTTCTGTTATCTTCAAGACACGTTTCCAACTCCCTTTCCTTACAAGCATTTATTTCTGCATTTTCTACAATCTTTCTTTTGTTTGTTTCGATTTCTTTCATTAGAGCATCTTTATTAGCTTCACATTTTACTAGTTGTCGCTTCAATTCAAATATATCTTTTCTGTTATCCGCATCTCTCATATCATCACGTGACATTTTTAACTGGAAAGCACACAGATTCTGTTCAAGACTTCCTTTTTCATTTTCCATCAACTTAATATGTCTAGTCAACTCTTGAACTTCTCGGCGGGTCTACAATATGATTAATTTTTAAACTAATAATAATTTTACATTTGAACGGTTCTTGTCCGCTTCTCTCAACTTTTCTCGGTAAGATTTTGTCTCCTTTTGTATATTATCGAGATTATTTTTATATGCGTTATTCTCATTTACTGTATCATTAATTTGCTGAGTAAGTTGGTTCCTTTCAGTTTCCAATAATTTAATCTTTGATCTCAATTCACTGGAATTTCCTTTTAATGCTTGACATTCTCTTTCAGCATCAGAACATCTCAATTGAACTTCAGTCTTTTCTTTTCTTATCTGCTCTTGTTCATCTTTACCTAAATAAAATTATTTCAAAAATATATTTTATCATTATTCACAATTTCTTAGCGTATTGTTAGATTCCGCTAAAGACTGTTTCAAAACAACCCTCTTCTCGTCAACTAATGAAATTTCCAATCTTAAGTCGTTTATTATTTGATTAAGATTATTTCTTTCATCAATAAGGCTATCTTTAGCAAATTCTTGTTTTTTTAACTTTTCAGTTGTGTTGATTCTATATAATTATTTATTAAAATATTATTCACATTATAAAATACCTTTCTTGATCCAATACACTTTTTAATGAAATCAAATCATTCTGTAAATTGCTTATTTTCTTACCAGTTTCATTTTCCACGACTTGTTTTTGTTTGCAAATTTCTTCGTTCAAGCTTGCCATGTCGTTTATCTGTTGCTCATTTTTCATAATTCTATCAATCAACTTTGATTTTTCTTGCTCAAACTTGGCAATTTCCTAATACATTTTTTATATTTATACCTCTGAAAAAAATCATACGTGTTGTTTGAAATTTTCATTCTTTTCAATTTCTTCCTCTCTCAATTTTTGCAGACTGATAATTTCTTTTGAAAAATTTTCAACTTCAATTTCCATGTTTTTGGATAACTCGTCCTTTTCTTGATCATTCTGTTCTATTATTAGAGCTTTTTCTCGTTCAAAATCTACTGTTACTTGTCTCTAATTGTTTAATATTTATAATATATTATGAGTATTACCTTTTCTTTTTCCAAACGAGCTACTTCTTCTTCGTGCTCTTGCTTTGTCTGTTCAGCTCTCGAATTTGTGTCTTTTTTATAAACTATATAATCTTCTTCCAACATTTTCAAAGAATTTTGCAATACTTCTCTTTCCATTTCAAAAGCTCTCGTGGATTCCGATATTTCATGTTCAAGTTTATCCTTTTGTAGATTTATTTCTTGGTTTATTTGTTCTAGCGTTTGCCTTTTTGTTAAAAGTTGTGCATTCTGTTCTTCGCATTTGAACAATCGAGACTCAATACCAGAGATGTGATGATTTAGCAAACCATTTTCGTCTTTCATTTCTTGTACTTTTCTTTCCGACGTGTTAATTTGTACTGTCAATGAGGCACTTTTTTTAGAAACTGCTTCTTTTTCTGATTGGCATTTCGCTATTGCATCACTTAATCTATCACATTCTTGATTCGACTTGTTTAACTTTTCAGTCAAATCAAGTTTTATCCTGTTTATTTGATTGATGGAAGCTTTGAGAGAATTACAACATTTAGTTTGTTCATCTATACTTTCTTGTAATTTAGATTTATCATCTTCACTGTTATGTAATCGTTTAGTAGTGGCTAAAAGACATTAAAATCATAAAATAATTTTATTCAAGTTACTTTCGCATTCATTATCTTTCTCAATTAATTTTCCTTCCAGATTACCAACTGCATTTTTTAGTCTTTCAATTTCTTCACATAAATTTTGTTGTTCACCGAGTAAAGTAGCTTTATCATTTTCATGCTAAATTTGTTTTAGTTTTATTAACACTTAAATGCATGGAAATTTTATCAAATTAGAAAATCTAATGCATAAGAGTGTTTGTTTGAACAGTGTTCAGTGATATGAACACTCATATTAATATTTTTATTAAATTTTTGAACTATAAATGCACGTAAATATAGATAATTTTATTTATTTTCAATATTTTTAAAATTATAATAATGTTATTTTTTTAACTTTATAAAATGATTTTACATAGATTTTATAATTATTTATCAGAATTTATATAAATTATATAGTGTTTGATACTGACCACTTAATAAAAATTAGTATACCCTTTTGCAAAGTTTGTTGAGGTGCTGTCTTTCTTCCGATAACGTTTCATTCACTGTCTTTAATTTCATAAGTGAATCACCATACACTTCTTTATCCTTTCGAAGTTTCTGTACTTTGGCATTTATGACATTTACTCTGTTTTCGGATTTAGAAAGACTTGCATCTGATATTTTGTAAATTAATTTATTTAAATATAATTTACCTGATATATCTTTCTGTTGTTTTAGCACGTCATTGTTCAAACTCAAATCATTGTAGTTTTCTTTCAATATAGATATTTCTGTATTTAATGATGAAACTTTACTAGACAGATCATCTGATTGGATTTGACTAAATAATGTTGTAATAATAATAAAGCATATAAAACTATTTTTGAGATTCTGATTGGTTCTTTTCGCATTGTATTTGGGTTTCTTCTAATCGTTCTGACACACTACTGTATTCTTCTTCCAATTGCCCCAACTTTGCTTTTGTAATTTTGTAATTTGACACAGTATCATTTAACTGTTCCACCAAATTTTTCTTTTGGTTTTCCAAAGCATTACGATCCGTACGTTCATTTGAAATGATAACTTCTGATTGTTCCAATTTTTTCTCCATAGTAGATATATTTTGACATCTAAATAAGTTGAAAATGTTTATATTTTGTGTAAGATAATTACAAATTTTCCTTTTCTTCGTTCAACTTACTCAACATTTCGTGTTGTTTTTTTACGTTTAATTGGAGCTGTTCGTTTTGGTTTTTATTAATGTTGTTGTTTTCGGTCAGAGAAGAAACTGTAGATTTAAGATTACTGATTTCAAGTTGTCGTTTGTTGAAAGCTGCTTGTACAGCTTGATACGTTGAACCTGCAAATCCACTTCTCATTCTTGTAGGAGACATGGATAAAGCTCTTCTCGATAGTCTATTGGCATTATTTGTATCGTCAATTTCTTCTGGTAAATTTTCATTGTCCAATAATACTTCCTGTGAAATAACACGTAGAGCATCATGCATTGCCTCAACATCTTCACAATCTATTCCCTTGTTGCTTTTGCCATCTCCTAGTTTTACCTGATTTTCCAACAATTCCTTTTTGAGTTCATAATTTTTGCTCTCCAAGTCAGTCAAGTTGTTTCTTAGTTTGTCATTAGAAATTTGTAATTCAGTGGATCTAATTGTTTAAATTAAAACTGTAAAGTTACAAGAAATAACCTGGCATTTAAAGATCTACTGTCATCCACTTGTGCTCGTAAATCAAACAATTGTTTGTTTTTTTCTCTTAGTTCCTTTTTAAGACTACTTTCTTTATTATCATTCTTCTCTATCAGTGAAGATATTTTTTCGTTAATAACACTAGATAGCTCTTTATTGTTGTTTTCGACGGTTTTCTTTGTAGAACTAATCTCATTTCCCATATTACCCAATTCACGACAGGTAGTTTTTCTTAAAATGTCAAATTGTTCTTTAAAGTTCATTATTTGTGTCCACAGTTGCATCACTTTATTTTTCTCAGCATTGTAATAGTCATTGAAGCTCTAATAATGTTATATAAAATTAATTCAATTAAATAAATAACCTCTTCTTCTTCGTTCCAGATTCTCTGTTTTGTATTTAATTCGTCCTCTACTCCTTTCAATTCCTTCTCGCATACTTCTAATCTAGAACTAAGATCCACGTTGTTATTAAAACAGTTATCTAGCTGGTCTCGTAAGTTTCTATTTTCGCTTAGTATCGTATTTTGTCTAAAAATGATTTTAATATAAATAATATTAAACGCCATTTTACTTTTCCTTTTCCTTGGATAGCGTCGAAACAGCGGTTTCCAAGTCCATGCCGTTTTGGATTTCCATGTCCCGTTGCTTTTCTTGTTCGTTGGTTACTTTTTTCAGCATTCTCAGTGTACTTTGGTAGTTGTTATTTAAAGTATCGAGCTCCTTTTCATATTCGTACTTTTCGGATTTACATTTAATGACCTAATAATAATAAGTTTATTAATAATATTTTAAAACTTTGTTCTGGTAAGACTTTAATTCTTCCTGCTGTTTACCAAATTGAAACTTGTATCGATCAGACTGTTTTTTATAACTGTCATCAAAGACTGGTTTCAAAACAGATTGTGGAGCTATTATTGCGTTAAGTTTATAAGACCCCATATTATATTTATCCCTTGCCACTACATCTTGCTCACCATCGCTTAAAGAAGATATTGAATTATTCATATAAACTGTTTGCTTTTCTGTATTGTACATTGACTGAATCTGAAAACCGTATATTAGTATAATTTTGTACAAGTTAATGATTGGAAACACGAAACAGTAAAAGAATTACATAAAAGTCTATTAAACAAACTTATTTACCGGTATGTAATACTTGTTACTAACTTTTTACAAACAAAGAAAAAAACTCATTAATAACTTTTAACAGTAGTAAAATCTCAATTAAAGGTACTTAACCTAAAATTCAATTATAATTTCTTTGTCGATTTATTTATTACTTGAAAAGGTATAATAATATTAGTTACAATCGTAAATGATATTAAAAAAATACCTTCGCAGCTCTATTATTGGCAGCGTCTCTCTCCCTTTTTAATCTTTTAAGTTTACACTCAGTCTTTGTAAGTTTTTCACGTAGTTCAATGTTTTCATTGTTCAGCTCATCCAGATCATTTTCATTGTTTTTTACATTTTTATTGTTATTTGTGTTTGTCTTTTTCAAAAAATTATTTAATGTAGATGTTGATCCTTCTGTATCACTATCATTTTCTAGTACATCATCCGTTTCATCAAATGTTAAATGACTTTGTATTATGTTTTTAACGTGTGCAGAAGCTGCTAGAGGTGGATCATCATTATCTTGTGTCGAAAATAACAGTTCTTTGTTATCATCGTCATTTAAACAATATTCTTCGATATTCTAGACAAATTATAATGTAAAATAATATAAAAATTACTTGAATAACATTTTCAATCTTTTTATCAGTTTCCAATCCATCTCCGATACTATTATCATCTTGAGTAGACATGCAAATTTTATAGAAATCTAAAGAAATATTTATAAATTATTTTTTTAAAGGGGTACAAAATGAAATGTATTTCTTTTTCTTTTAATCAGCAATTAATGATTTCTCACGCTATTAAATAGTGCAATACGGAATTATAGCTAAAGTATTTATATTTTTAACAAGAATATATCGATTTTTATTTAACCAGTCATAATTACCTGTACTTTTTCAGGAATTGGAAAATATTTTTAAATAATCTACTTGCAAAATGAGTCTACCATTAATGAAATTAACCTCAGAAAAATTTATGTTGTGGGGGGGTATGTTTGTTTTATAGATATATACTTGAATGTGGCCGATCTTATTTATTCCCAATTTGTCTACTTATATAATTCAATTTATTGTTTAAAAATATATTTCGTTTATTGTTTCTCGAAAACCGATATATATTGTATGCATTTATATTCAGAGTGGTTGAATAAAAACAAAAACGTGTTACTTTAATAAACTAGTCTGTATACGTTTATTAATCGATCAAATATTCTTTATGGCCTACAAATCACGTTTTTACGACATTATTTTTTTCTATTTTAAATTTACCTGAATAGTCTTTGTATTTATTCTGCTTGTCATTTATTGTAAAAACGTTGCATAATTTTTTTCTACTGAATTTACCGACGTTTTGTTAGAAACGAATAATATTATAATATTTTAATCGTTACCACAATAAACTGTTAATTTGTAAATTATTCTTTTATTAAAAAATGATTCATTAATAACAAAGGTAATTAATAATAAAAATTATACAATTACATAGAGTCTGAATCAGATAATGAGATGACAATTTCATTTTTGTCCTTGCATTTTGTATCTCGTGGACCTATGTAAAAATATTCTTCATTTTCTATCATCATTCTTAAATCCATTGCATCTTTAATGTACATCTTTTCACATAGTTGTTGTGTTTGAGTGTTTAAAAAAGGTGCAGTCTGTTTATAATTAACAAAGTCGTCATTAAAAGGTGGTGCATTTTGTTCAAAATTGGACTGTATTTTAAAATCATTATTAAAAATATTGGCAATTTCTTCAATTTCCTCTTTAGATGGAAGCAATTCTGGACTAAAATACGTTATATAAATGAACTAACAAATATATACTTTGGTGATATACAATCTACGTCTTCGAGTGTATCTATCATGTTTGTTTTTTTCAAAATTGCAAGCCATTCTTGGTCATAGCTCAAAATCAAATTACCATCAATATCACGTACAATATCTTTAGATTTTACTTGGATTGATTTATACTATGTAATTAATATTAATTAGTCCGTTGATTAATAAATTTTACCTCCATACTACGCTTAAAAGGTAACTTTGATAGAGCGAGAAAATTTGTTTTCGCATCCGACTACATATAAAATAAAATGTATATAATGTAAATTGACGTTTTCATGTTGGATGAGAGCTTCAAATTTAGCATGCATATGACCGGCATAAGCAAATCGTGGTTTCAAGTGAAAAATAATCTATAAAATTTGTAATTTGCAATATATAAAATACATTTGCAGCCGGTAATGATCCGAGATTTCGCATGTCAATGTCTTTGGCCAAATGACGATGATATTTTAGAAGCATATTCTTGTTTCCAAAATCAGTTACATTTAACGGCCAGTCGTGGCTCATAAAAATATCAATTGGTAATTTAATCTGAATTTCATATATATATGCAAATGAATAAAATATACGTATCGCAATTTTAATTCTTCCTCTTGTCGGACATGGTACACAGATCTCAATTCAGTATTGTCATATGGTACTCTTTCATGGTGTGCTATTATAATAAAATTAGAATATATAAATTTATTTTTTAATTACGCTTTTTATAATCATAATGTTTGTATATTCCCGATAAGCCAGCTATTCTCAGACCTCCAATATTCACTACTCCACTTGTGCCTAAAAATAATTTAAATTTTTTTAAAAAAATTACCTAGATAATAAATATTTGGAGCCAGCCATCCGCCAAATGGTAATTCTTGAAAGTGATTGGATGCTTCGTGGTTACCTCCAATCACAAGAGTGGGTATATGAGCAATTTTAGAGCCACGGTAATATCTAATTTATTTTTATTTTTATATTAAAAAATAGCTACTCATAAAAATCGCACATGTCCTTGTACTTATCTTTGACTGCGATAAAATCCAAATCAGCTGGATTTCTTACGGCTTGATAATCTCCACAACATAACACGAAATCAACTTTTATTTTGTAGTCTTCTTCATGTTTTTTAATAGAATTGTACATAAATTCGCATTTTCCGTGAGTACAGCCGACAATAGCATAATGTAAATTTTCAAAATTTTCAAAATTTTCCATTTTTTAATACTTAAAGTTTATTTATTTAAATGTGTTACATTATTGACAAGGAAACTATTTTGAATCAAATTTTTGATGACAAAAAAGATAATATTTTAGAATTTTGGGGGTTCTCACTATTTAATTCTTATTTTATATATTTAGAACAATCATGTCATATTTTAGTGAAATGGCAATAATATAAATATTTTCTTTATATTTTAATTTAGGACAGCAATGCATTGACGTTTATAAATTATAATGACATATAATTTTATAATTTTCATAATTTATATTTATACACAATGCAATGCAAAAGTTGTAATTTTTAAAAAAATTCATTTCATTTTAATAATTCAACTTTCAGAATTCCAGACCAAATATATATATATAAATCAGACTATTCCCCTTCTCTTGTGTTAATTTAGTTCATTAATATTACATGTTTCCAATTAATTTAAATACAATTATAAAAATGTTAAAAAGATTTAATTCCTCATGTACAGATATTTCTAAACATGGCATCGTCATTGTTATAATTTGTTTTATAAATTACGTTATAACTGATGGTTTTACCACGAATTTATCCATTGTTGATAACCACATTCAAAAAAAGATGGAAATTTCTCTTTTTCACAGAAATACTATATCTTACGTATTTAACGGCACGTACATGATTGTCAGTAAGTCTTTTTTCATAAATACTGTATTTAAAATTTAAATATATTTCTAGTGGCTTATGTTCCTCATTTGATTCCATCATACAATCCAGATTTTCTAATTTTGACAGGTGCAATGTTTTCGATAGTTGGTGTATGTATATCTGCATTATGCGATGAGGTATTAAATAAAATTTTAATAAAAAATTTAAAATTTAACTAGATATCCTTGATAGTATTTGGGTTTAGTTTTCTAAATGGCATAGGATTTGGATTAATTAACATTTGCTCCACAATATGTGTAGTTAAAAATTTCGACTCTTCTCGAAACATTCTACTAGGCATTGTAACATGTGGGGCGGGTATAGGGGGGTGTGTATTATCTCCAGTTATGAACACCATATTTAATTACTGTACGTGGCATCAAAGTATGATATTCCTGCTTTTGCTTGTCTCTTTTTCTGGATTAACTTCGGGATTACTTACTATTCCTGAAAACAAAGATTTTTATTTTAAACGAAGAATTAGAAGTAGTATAACATCCATAACTTCCAGTATTTCAAAAAAATGGGAAAACATAAAAGTCAATTTCGACAAAGAAAAAGTGGATCTTAACAAATTTTCAAACGACTATATAATAAATAGCAGTATAACAGACGAGAGCAATGATGATATGACACCTTTAGTTAAATCTCCACGAAAATTAAATAGATTAAAGTCGATTCTTGAAATTGTGGTATTTTTCTAAAAAAAATTTTTAAGTAATTATTTAGTTTCATATAAAAGTGGTTGTAAATAGAAAAATACTAGTTTTTTCAATTTGCAATCTGTTTATGACATTTTCCATCATTATGATATTGTTTAACATAAATTCTCATGTCGAAGAAAAAAATATAGAAAACTTTGTCATATGGGCCTTTTTCCTGGTTTTGGGTATAAATTATACATAACTTGTAATATTTGTATTTTCAGGGCTAGGTAATTGTGCAGGTAGGATCTTTATAGGATTTTATACTAAATACTATCCTAAAAAGGCCACTTCTTTATGTAGTATATCCTCCATAGTTATAGGAACTATGACTTTAAATATACATTATTGTACTAATGAAGTGATGATTTTGACGTATGCAGGTGTATTTGGATTTTTTTATGGTAATTTACTACAATTAAAAATAAAAATAATGATATTATAGGAATTATATGCACTCTAATACCTATAATTGTCATACAAATTCTTGGAGTTGAAATATCAGAAAGGGGCATCGGCTTAGTATTTTTTCTTAGAGCTTTTGGATATTTATTTGGACTTGCAACATCATGTTTTTTATATTTATTGAAAATTTTGAAAATTTTTTAGATTCAATCATAAATTTGAGCGATAATGGTTTAAAACACATTTTCTCACTTTCTGGAGTTTTGTTAAATGCGAGTGGATTAGTCATTATGTTTATATATTTTATTAGCAATTAATAAAAATAATATTTATCAACTTTATATCCTTAGTGATAATAATTTGTAATTACCATTACAACCGTGCTCTAATTGTTTAGTTTTGCACATGTGTATCTGTTGTCATATAGACATAACATTGTTTTAAACTTTGAGCAACGTTTTCTACATTTCTCATTTAAATTTGTGCTTTTACAAAAGTGTCTCATTTCGTTGTTCAATTATAAATTTTGCATAGATTTACCATTAGAACTTGTTATCGACTGAAACAAAACTTTTGACGCTTGTATCATCACGTTTTGACAATAAATTGTTAAAATTTTCATTTTACGTCATATTAGAGAATGAGAGGTCATATCTAGCTAAATCTAGATTTGTGACATTTTTTTCATTTTCATAATTTTTAGTTTGTAAATGTCTGTGATAAAAGTACCTACACATATGAAGAGTTCCCATCTTTCAAAGGATGGTTCCATTCTCAATATTGATTGCATTCCCCAGAGTAGAGAATATTCACAATTTACCATCGAAATGGCGAAAAAAGCGTTGAATGGCTATTTTGACAGAGATCGCAAAGTAATGTTGCGAACTGTTGAGCGGAATATATATTTTTAATGTTTTGATCAAATTTTGAAAACATTAAAAGTATATACCCGGTCGATAGTATAATGTTGTTAATAAAAATATTTTAAAGATGATAAAGTCAGATAAAGGAATCAGAGATGTCATTATTAGACTAGAACATTTCCCAGTCTGCAAATTAGAGTTGCAGGTAGGATGTCCTCAATAAAATTTTCTGTTTATTAAATATTTAATTTAATTTAGGAAACCCTGATAGGAAGAGTAGTTAATGAAATTCGTAAGTTTATAGCAGACACTGACACTGCCAAGAGGGCTAAAGCATTGGTTAAAAAGTGGCAAGGAATAATTGCGGAAGAAATGGTTCAAGTTAAAATCAAAGTAAAAAAGTCCGATGTAGATTTTATACCTGGAGAAAAAAGGCCTTGTACCGTAAAAACTACTTTAAAGCCTAAACGCGTCAAAACTACACTAGAGTTGATGGGACAATTGAAGAAAAATGGAGACTTGTTACTCAAAAAAAGTTCCTCTGTTAAAAAGATAAAGAGTGAGATTGATAGAAAAACAATTGAACCCATAAATTACGCAGTTATGGCTAACAAAATTAAAGGAAAGAAAATAAGCAACAAGGAAGTAGCAACTACTCCTGTTGTACAAATTATTATAGAAAGAAATATATCACCACCCAATATCGAACCTCCATCTCCCATTATAATGGATGTTGATATTGTCGAATCTCAACCAATAATCCTACCCCAAATTACAAAACCACCATCTCAACAAGCAAAGCCTGTTATTATATATAAAAAGGTTGAATGTATTTCTAAAGCATCATATAGTGCTCGCAATGAAGAATTTGCAACATATACACAAGGATTATCTGAAATGTTTGATAAACTAAAGGTGACTCCAAAAAGTAATTTTACCGCCTGGAATAACGACGAAACGAAAATTTTCAACAAAATAAACGAGCGATACAGTTATACGCAATGGAATGGAATTAACGGGATTAAATACGAAAACAAGTTTTACAACTGGACCAACCATATATACACGTCAACATATAATCACGAACCAATGGTTATCAGGCCTTACATCTTCTCCACAAAAATTCAAATACCTCGTTCGAACAAGTGTGCATTTTCAAATACAAGTGGTTTACCAAAGCCTCGTCTAATTTAGTCAATTTTTGTATTATTATTTCTGTAAATTAAAATATGTAAATAGTAAAAATGCTTTTAAAATTATCAAGAGTAAACTATTCATCATTCTAATAGCGTAATTATAGTTACCACAAATAATAAAGTTACGTTATTGATCGATAATAAATCAACTATAAAACATGGGTTTTGCAAATATCTGGTATTCTCATTTGAAAACGTACGGACCTGGATCGAGACAATGGTAGATGGTTTTTTACTGTATTTCAAATTCATTTTAGTAGAGTTTGTCGAAACACGCACGCTTTGATTAGAAAGTATCACCTGAACATGTGCAGACGATGCTTTAAAGACAATTGCAAGATTATGGGGTGGGTCAAGGTAATTTTAAAGGTTTTGAAATTTGAATTTATTTTTATTTTAGTACGATTAAATCATACATGGCTGTAAACTATTGAATAAAATAAATTCCAAATGTCTGCGTTGAAAAGTTCTTTTTTATTGTGCGATTACTTGATATATCGATCGTTTCCGTTTTTACGCTTCTTTTTAATTTTTCGAAATGTGTCTGAACACTTTTATTGAGTGAGTCATGGTACACTTTATGTCGGATCATAGGAGTATACACGATTTGGTGGCAGCCTCTAAGTTCTTTTGGAGCTTTGGATCTATATTTTCTCATTTTTTAAAAATGTAAATTTTGATATTCATTCACTTGTGAATATTTATTGTGTCTATTGTCTGATTTGTATGACTTTAGCATTCTGGTTGATTAATGGAACGTAAAAATGAGAATGGAAACCCCAATTTAATTTGAATTTGTGTACTGACTAATTGGATATCAGTGTACCTTTTGTTGGTCTCATTCTTTTTAACTGAGGGAAGCCATTTCATCGATAAATAGCTATTGGGAGATGAGCCAAACAGCTGCTTTTTAATTTATATTTTATTTTGTTTACTGGCACAAATGTTTTATCTGTTTTCTGCAAAGGTGTAAATTAAATAACCATTTTTAAATTTAAATTCAAATGTGTGTAGAGTATTTTTCAAATTTATTCAACTCTTGCATTGCGTCTTGTAAGGGAGATGAGGGTAATGATTATGGTATATAATTAACGTAAATTTAGATAGCGTCATAAAGGAATTGAAAATTGAAAAGGAGAGCGTCAAGGTGGTAGAGAAAGGTTTTTTTACTCTTTAAAGATTAATTATATTGTACGCTAGTTGAAAGCTGTGAGTCTATTTCAACAATTTCTCGGACTACTTCTCTTATAAATCAAAAATACGAAAAGATTGAAACTTGCGTAAATGAAGCCGAATGTTTACCAATATCTGAAAACAAAAACGATAATATTAAAGTTGACACATCTGTGTCCAGTAATTATGCTACACCTGGTGAGTTTTTTTTGGAAAAAACTGTCGACAAATCTTCTCTTATAATTGTATCAGATACGAAAATTGAAGCTACACCGAAACAAAGTCTTGTCATTGAAGAAACTAACGTTTCTGATAACATTGCAGTGAAAGAAGAAGAAAACATTTCGGATAATTTCCAAGTTAGTGATGTAATTGACGTATCAGATGATGAAGTCCAAGTGAGTGATGAAATTAACGTCTCAAACAATGACGAAAATGGTATCTTAGCGAGTGAAGAAAAGGTAGAGAATATGTTGTCTGATATTGAAAAGCTGATTGATAACTGTGCAACTACTAAAAATGAAGCTGCGAATATGCCCGATACTGAAAACACCTCAATGGAAATAAGAAATAGTGACAACGTTTCATCTCTGGAAGCTCATAAAGTTGAACAAATATCAGACATAATTGAACCTACCAACAGCCCCCAAGTCTCTACTTGTGATGAAATTTCTAATGTAGATCAAATTGTTGTTTGTAAACAAGATATTGTAGACATTTCTTCAGCTAGCCCACAATCTAAGATTAATGTTAGCGTTTCTGATCGTAAATCTTCTACGGACGAAGATCAAGTCGATTATGTAAAAAACTCTAAAACGGAACTAATTACAGACAAGTGTGAATCTGTAACAGAACCTGCAAACTCTTCTGTTCAGAAAAAAATATCTATCCTAAGTGAACAATTATCTCACACTAGTAAGGAAAAGACACTATCAACTAAAGCTACTATATATTCAAGCGTACGCTCTTCTTCATCTACAAAATCTAGTTCTATAAAAAAGGAAGACTTGAGTTCAAAGTCTTCTAAATCGGGAGATAAAAGTTTTATAATGATTGACGAAAAGTCCAACAATTCATCAAGATCAAAACATTAAATATTATAAATTTAGTTTTAAATAAATATTGCGCCATAATTATAATCTTATCGGTAGAGAAAATATATTTTTACAAATTTAATGGATTCATTTCACAATTCGCTAAGGTTTGCATGTTTGAGTATAGAATCCACAAGATATTGGCTTGAACATTACGTCGGTGGTTCGATGATTGTTTCATTTCTTGGTACTGATATTTTTTACTCATTTATTTTTTTCCAAGCAATATTAAAAGATTATCAAATCGATGAAGATAAAAGTGAAATTGTACTGATTGCACGAGATGAAACGGGTTTGATACAATGCACTTTCTATGAAATTGATCGAAAATTGGGGTCACTAGAAAAAGATGGGTGGTATAGGTTTTATTATTGATCAACTATTTTTTATGTGTAATATTTATAGATTTGTTATTCGAAAAAATAAAAATGGATTCCAATGCTACTCTATTCGAAAATGTTTCAAAGATGTGGAAAGAAGGAAATATATAAAATTGCAGAAAAAATGTCAAGACGAACTGAGAAAATCATTAAAACAAAACGGTTTATTAACTTGATATTAAAGTCTCTAAAATTATAATTAAGATAAAATATTAATAAAATTACTTCAAATTTGTTCATCAGGTTCTGAGCAACGTTGCTTATTTTTGTTGCAACATCCACAACACTTTTTTTTATTGCCTCCTTGTTTATATCAAACTCCACATCGTACTTGTAATTTTCTTGGTCGGTACTGCTAGATATTCCACCGTACTTATTTGTAGAATATGTTTTCTTCTCTGGTTCTTTCTTCGTGTGTCCATCTGGGTATTTATAAACATAACTGTCAAATTCTTTAGGTCTTTGAAAATCTTTGTATTCCTGTTTTACGTCCTTAACAATGTTATCAGTGTCATTCAAGTTTCCTTTATTTTCTCGAAGATTATTCAACCAATCATTACCACTAAAATAATTTATAAATATTAAACAAGTAAACTCACAAATAATCTTCATCTGGTTTTGCATTATAAATATACGTATTTGAAGAACTTTGATTACTTCCCCGGTCAAATGATTTGGGTTTGGTATATTTAGGAGAATTGTGAGAACCAAGATCGATAAAAGCTGAATGCTGTATACTACATAAATAGCATGAATATTTTTTAAAATTTAAAATTTACACTTTTCTGGGACCTTCATTCGACTTGACATTATCTATTTTGCTATTCGAATACACAGCTTCCTTGGGTTTATGTTTTACTTGTTCAGATTGGCTTGTGGGCACATGTACGTTTTGTTTCTTTTCTACAACAGGGTATGATGTTTCAGGCTTTTTCTCAATTGGTATTTGTTGCGATTTCTAATATGAAATGAGTCAAATGTAATTAAATGTTAAAATAATACTTTTTTAGCGGCAGCATTGAGAAATTTTGAAGGTTTTTTCTTTTTAGATGCATCAGGCGACATTGGAGTTTGACTAGAAAGTGCCATAGAATCGTTGATACTTATATTTAAATGATCAATTTCTTGGACTGCAAATATATCAGTATTTTTAAAAGAATCCGAAAGTGTAGGTGAATTTAATAAATCCAAAGCCGACTAAAAATGGAATAAAACTTAAAATAAAAACTAAACCACGTCTTCTGCACTTGCTACTTCCTTTTCCAGCATTTTCTTGTAATTACATGAAGACCTATTGTTATACTTGTTTTCGATAGTTTCTTGTAATAAACCATATCGTCGGAAATAATTATTCTAAAAAAATATAAATTTAGAAATTTTAAATTTATAATTTACAGCTTTTTCATTTCCTCCAAAAATCATTTGTTTTAGTTGAACATCAGTCCAATTACCATCTAGAACCTAAGACACCACATTAAATTGAGTAATCAATAAATTTTACCGTGGATTTAACAAAGGTAATATGAACTCCCAGAGATCTATGCGAGGCAGAACAATCCATACATATAAAAATTCCATAAGTAACAGAAGCCCATGAAGAGTTGTTTGAATTACAATCGAAGCATTTCTAAAAGAATTAATACGTAATTTACTTTAAAAGATTACTTTATTAGCTGTAATATTCTTCAAATTTGAGAATACGACATCAGTTGTACTAGCCATGTGGAATTGAGGAATTAATTTAGATTCTTGAAAATATTTACAAATGCGTGGCAGCTGTGTAAAACTAACTTTATCATAATTAATGAGAATTAGTTAATTTTTAAATTTATACGTACAATACCTAGAAACATGAAACGTTACGTAAGAAAGGATGAAATCGATCACGTGTATATATAATTATAATTATTGGTTTGTTAATTGTTACGCAATTGCAACATAAAAAAAGAAACATGTATAATAAAATAGAACGTGACGTATAAATAATTGCATGTTTTGAAAGGAAAGGACTATTTAATATTGTACAAAACATTATTTTGGATAAAATGAAACAAATATAAACTGGTCATTTAAAATTACATTGTTTTATCTGGAGCAGTCGTTATTGCGTTATTTGTAATTGTTAAAATTAAATAAATCTACTTTCTCATTTTACTTGATCAAATCAACATGGCCGACTCAAATTTGGAAAAAAACTGTCTGGATAGTATTATCCAAAATCTCATACGAAAAAAAGAAACAAATAACTCAGAAACTGAATCCAATGTCTTTAGATTGCCAGAATTAAACGACACAATCACAGGAAAGAAAAGGAAACCTTGTACTCCAGTGTCTGAAAATTTAAAAGATGAAAAGTATTACACGAAAAGAAAACTCAATAATGAAGCTGCCAAACGATCTAGAAAGTACAATTTTTATAAATAGAAATTTTACATCTTTTAGCATGCGAAAACAAAAGGAAATAAAAACTTTAAATTACGCTCAATATCTAGAACATCAATGCTTCGAATTCAAGACGGAAATTGAACAACTTAAGACACAAATTATAAAGTATGCAAATAATTAATTAAAAGCTAATAAAAATTTAGATTGCGATCAGAAATAATGAGTTTACAAAATTTAAAAAAATAAATTTAAAATATTTATCTGTACAATTGTGAAATATATATTAAAAATTTTACCGTCTACTTGATTTTTTAATTCTTGTCTTGTCAATAAAAAAGTTTGTATCAGTGTGAATTTTAACGAATCTGTCATCGATGACGATTTCTGTATTGGGGTTTGGAATAGTAGATATTTTAAGTTTTGTTTTTTTCTTGATAGGTTTAAAATCGTTTATATCAATGGATTTGTCAGATTTGAACTTTTTCCCGGTTGGTTTCTAAAAATCAACAACTAATAATTTAAATTAAATACCAAAAAGTCATCTTCAATGTCATCATTGCCGATATTATCTGCCCATTCTATATCGATAGATTCATTGTCTGAATCAACGTCATTTTCGTCGACTTTGGAACGATAAGAACCTTTAAAAATATCCTTTTCGCATGCTGCACTTTCCATTAATTTATTTCTTTTCAAGTTTACAGCTTCTAAACATATTTAAACTTTCAACATTATAAGAGTACCTGCGTCATCAGATTCACTGTTAGAATCTACAAGCATATCTGCATCAATTTTAAATTCATCATTTTCATCGAAAGTATACAATTTCTGCTTGTCTCTTTTACTTATATCCCAAGTAGAAAGCGGCTATATACAATAAATTTAAATTATTTCATAAAATTTAATGTAGTTACATTTGTCATATTGAAAGATGCTACATGACAAAAATTAGGACTATCGATTGAAACACTTGGATCACAAACAGCAGAAGAAATGGAACTTTCAAAAATCATATCCTCTGGAACAAACCGTAAATCTAATGAAACTGAACTATTTTCAAATTCAAAACTATCGCATTCATTGTAAATTGTTTCAGCTGCCTTTATGGAATCGAGCATAATAATGCAATAATAATATTTTAGTTTGTCAATCTCTTCAATTCTTACAGAATTAAATTTTACCAGATCTAAAGATGGATGAAAAATGAAATATTTTTAACAACTTTTTTTAGATGAGCTAATCATTTTACGACCATAATCGGATAAATAAATCTAAAACTTAATTAATAAATTCATCATCATTTCATACGTCAACAGAATGTATTGCACTGTTTTTAGGTAGGAACGAAATTAATAGTAAGTAGATAGTCTGTGCTGTCACATTATCCCATTCCATATTGCATAAACATAGACGACTTGTAGCCTGAACTGTCGTCTCTTTGCACCTCAAAGCGTCCCATGCATCACATTCATCTAATATTATATTTAGAAAAAAATATTACAGAAAATAAAAACCTTCCGAATAACAATCAGATTCGTCAACACTTTCATTTTCTTCTACATCTACCTCTTCCAGATTTGGTAACTTTGCAAATCTTTCATCGGTATTTTCGGCCAATTTAGAATCATTTGGATCGCAGAAAAAAGTGTCATTTGATATATAGTCAAAACGTTTATCCGACATGACGATAATTTATCAACTTCTGTGGAAACTCAGAAATTCGTTACCATGATATTATATTACAATGTGAACATAACTATATTTAAATGAGAACTAAATTAAATTTGTAATTAATTTCGAATGATGAAATATTTTAAAGTTTATTTTTATTTGTTTGACCTCTTGAAATTCAGTGTTTGTGTATCTTTTCAAATAGCATCATTTTGAAAATGAAAAGAAATATAGAACCCATACAAATTATAAAAAGTATTGTAGTTCGTGGTCTACAGAGAGGTCGGCAATTGGGATTTCCTACAGGTTGAAAATAAAAATAATTATAAATATGAAATTTTATAGTAATTTAGCGAATTTTGATACCAGTACAATAAATGAAACGAATTTAAAAAATATCAAAGTAATTTAAAAATAAGCTAATAAATAAAGTTAAAATAGGAAGGCGTATATTCTGGTTTGGCTCAATTAAATTGTGAAAACTGTCCCATTTATCATGCATCGTAATTAAATAAATTACAGAATTGACAATATTTTATAGGATATCATTTGGAAAGAACGTTCATTACGGGAATGAAACAACTTCATTAGTTTTGTACTTTTGACATATTCAATATATCATTTTAGGAGACATATATCCACAATAATTTCGATCAAGACTTTTATGGAGCTACATTGACAATAATTCTGTTGAAACATATAAGAGAAATGAAGAGTTTTGATAGTTTGGATGAATTAATTGATAATATAAAAAATGACACAATAAAGTCAAATAGTTATATACTCAATGACTTGGAAATTAATGTCATGGACCAAACTGATGTTGCGCAATTAAAAGAATATTTTAAATAAACAAGGTAACATTTTCTTTTTTAATTGTCCATTTTCTTTTCAATTTCAGTCATTTTGTTTAAATTTTTTCGTTTTATAATCTTTTCTAAACGAATTTTCATCGCATTAGATTTTGATTTCTGCTGTTTTTCTAGTTTTCTTTGATTCTCTTTAGTCTAAAAAAATTAAAGTATAATGAAACAATATAAAACTTGGTTTCTTAAGTCGTCTAAAAACTCAAACTCTGTTTCTCTTTTTTCGTATTCTTTAGAAAATTCATAAAATCCAACTCCATGCTGGCGAATTTCTAAAATTAATTATTTAATTATTAAATAATATACCGTCATATCTGACATTGGCATACGCCAAATCGGCATTTGGCTGTGTTTTCGCATAATCTGACTCTTTTTTCCATTGTTCAGTTTTGTATTTATATCTATCTGCTTCGTTTTGTTCAACTCTATAAGAAATTTTTAAATATTTCTATAAACAAGCACCTTAATAAATTATCAAATAATTTTGTTTTTTTCGAGGATACACTCAAAACAGCATTTTTATCTATTCTAAATAAATAAATTAATTTTTTAACATCATTTACTCTTCTCGCGAAATCTTGTCATAAACTGGACCAATCATGGATGATATATCGTGTTGACTATTAATATCATTACTCACATATTCTTCATAATGTTTTTTTTGAAAGTCAACTAAAAAAATTTCATCAACTTTTTCACTTGGAAGTTCATTTTTCATTTTATCGTATATTTTTGCTTTTTCTTCCATCTTTTTTCTGTATTCAAAAATATATTTTTAAACTTTGAAATAATAACTTTGAAAGTTGTAGTTGTTGTCTGATTGCATACTCTTCGTCTGTTTCGATTTGAAGTACATCTGGCGTTGATTTTTGTTTACGTTTTTGAACTTTTAAAAAGTCCAATTTTTTTGATTTTGTAGTTTTACTCTTTGCATTTCTCTTTTTTTCTTCAACTTCTGCTTGTAATTTAACCAACTATAAATTATTTAATTAAATATTTATTAAAAGGTAAAATACACTATTTAATGAAATATCTATAATCTTTTTTTCTTTCTTTATCGAGGGTTCTTCGTCACTCGACATGAAAATTTAAATAAAGTTTGAATAGTTGTCATTGACACGTTATCAATAAAATTTAATATTGCGCTAAATTTTATAATTTTTTACAAATTTATAAATAGAAAACTTTATTGCTCATAGATATATATGCTTTTATAATTTTCGAAAAATAAAAATGGAAAAGTACGATCCCAGTCTTATTTCTAATTTAAAGGGGCATTATTCAGGAATCACATGTCTTGATTTTAGCCAAAAAAATAACGTACTAGGTTTTAATACTGTAATACTGTAATTATTGTTACATTTTAGTAAGCGGATCTCTGGACAAGTGCGTAATGTTGTGGAATTTGGACCCCAAATCGCGTACATTCCGTTATGTCGGACATGGGGTTTTTTTATACATGATTTTTATTTTTATTTATATTAGGATGTCATATATAGTGTTAAAATGAACCCTAGTTCGACACTAATAGCTTCTGCCTCTCGAGATTGTTCTGTAAGATTATGGAAACCCACAATGTAAATGCTTCATAACTAATTTTTATAATTTTTATAATTTTTATAGAAAAGGTGAATGCACAGAACTAAAAGCTCATTTTATGCCTATTCGATGGGTTGACTTTTCTCGTGATGGAAATTTGATAGCCACAGCTTCTGATGACAAATCTATAAAAGTTTTAACATAGATAAATTTTATAAAATTTGATTTCAACAGATTTGGACAACAAAAGAAAGAAAATTTGTCTGTTCTTTTTCAAAACACCAGAATTGGGTACGTTGTGCAGTATTTAATGGCAATGGGAAAAATGTAGTTTCTTGTGGAGACGACAAAACCACAAGACTATGGGATATATCTAGTGGTCAGGAGGTTGCTAAATTTCAAATCGAGGGTGCTCGATTTACTCAGACCTGTTTTTACATTGACGATTCTTCAATAATATCATCTTCCACAGATGGAATTGTTAGAATATGGGATTTGAGGACTAATAAAATACTACAACAGCATGATGGTTAAAAAACGTAAACATTAAATTAAAATCATGCCTAGTACACGACGATGCTATCAACTCAATCTCGTTACATTCATCAGGAAAATATTTATTGACCGCAAGCAACGACAAATCTTTAAAAATTCTGGACATTCTAGAAGGTAGGTCTATTTATACTCTGAAAGGACACAATGAAGCTGTCAAAGCTACATGTTTTAATCACACTGGTGACAAATTTGCTTCTGCTGGAGATGATGATGCTGTTATTTGAGGATTTATTTATTTTGTATTTAACATTTAGGTTTTTTTATGGAATTGTAATTTCATTCAACCAACTTCAAATAACCAATGTTTTTTGAAAAGTAGCACGGATAACTTAAACTTGTTAAAAAAGGAAAATGTAGAAAAAGAGTCTAAAGATATCATTACCAATTTGAACGGAATTGAACAAACTTCACATTTTAATCAACAAATGGAGTATTTACTGAGCCGTATAGAGATTTTAGTTCAGGTATCATTTTAAAACTTCAAAAAAAATTTTTTTAGACAACATCTGTGATTGAGCAAAGAGTAAGTATGGTAGAAGATAATATAACAGACATGGCACAAAAATTTCAGAAATATGAAAAGGAAAAAAGATGATTGTTGTTAATAAACTTATTATTATTACCGCCAGTAACATGTCTGCCAAATTAAAACTTTTGATCAACGATAAGCGCACTAAAAACCTCATATCCGTGTTTTTGCCCTTGGAATGTTCCATTAAAAGCATCGATACCATAAAGATATCCTCATGTGTGTTATTTGATGAAATATTTATATTTGTGTGTCTTAAAATGACGGAGGTCCGTGAGTGTTTCATTTTGACCCCTAAAACAATGAGAATTATTTACATTGACATTTCAAATATTTATTTCAGCTTTGATTTTACGCGAATTGAATTTAAAAGTGGAAACGTTGAAATTGTATCCAACAATAATTATTATGTAGAGCAAGACTTGATGCGTTTATCGCAGAAAAGTGTCGATAAAGATATTATTCCTGGAGGTAAAAATTTGAATATCGAAGCCAACGAATTTTTTAAAGAATCAATAGGTTCATATTAAAATTTTATAAAATATATTTTTCAATTAGCAAATAAGGTAGAACTGTCTAATATTGTCGTTGAATCAATTGAATATGGAAATGAACATGCTTTAGTTTTGACACATGGTGGATTAATGTCTGTGGGATCTGGTTTGTAAGGGAGTTAAAATGTTTTAAAATAAATCTAAATTTTAGACGCGGCCAACTTGGACATGGAAATAATCATTCTTTATACGAACCGAAATATATAAATTATCTTGGTGGTTTAAAAGTTGAATCATTTTCGACGGGTGGTTGGCATTCTTGTGCTATATGTTTAATATTTATGAAATTATTTTAAGTTATTGTAGCATCTGGCGTGATGTACACTTGGGGATGGAACAAAAATGGCCAACTTGGATTAAAAAACACTTCAGTAGATAATACTCATATTGGTGTGTGTAATTTACCGAAAATGGTAAATTTCAAAGATATTGAAAGTGATTGGTTGAATGTAAAGTGTGGTCTAGATAACACATTGGCGTTAAATGGTAATTTGTTATTATATTTTAAAAAAACTATCAATTAGAAAACGGAAACATCTATGGATGGGGTGAAAATGACCACTTGCAACTTTTGCTGCTTGTAAAAAATTCACCATGTTATATACCTCAACAGATTGGATCTTGTGAAAATTTAAAAGGCAAAATTATAAGTTTCGATGCTAATGTTCTGACAAGTGTAATTTTGTACAAATAAAGTAGCTGATATTGAAGGTAAACAAAGTTAAAATGAAGGTGGCAATATTTCTTGTTTTTATAATTTTAAATACTTCATGTATAACATCGACTCTTTTAGGAAGCATTTGTAAATGCTGTCAACATACCAATAAGCAAATACTTGTGACATGTTCAAATATAAAATTATCCAAAGTAATTGAAAAAATGAGAATTTTTGTCCCAAATTACCTTATATGTTTTCCTTCCAACTTAGTAGGCTCTCAGGTAAATGTGACTGATGGAAACCTCAACAGAATGGGGGCAGTAATGGATCTTTATAAAGGCGACATGGTAAAGCTGTCCAGTGATGAATATTTTCGAGTGTATGAAGATTTTATTGGATTTACATTTTCACATACAAGGGAAAATATTGTACATTTACATTTAAAATTTTACTATGATGTTTACAATAAAACCCTCTTCCAATGTACCGATGTAAACAGTTGTCAAATGGCACAATCAAATTTTCATTTTAATACTTATTGCGATAATGTAATGGAAGAATATAGAAAACAGGTATTTAAATCATTAAAAGAAAAAAATGATTCAAAAGAAGTGGAAAAAAATACTAACAATCTCAATCTTGTTTTAAACATTTCCATCTTGATATTTTTTATTATATTTATCGGACTCATAATTACATACAATGCAACAAACCACGTATGCAAAAGTGTGAGAATAAAATACATCAGGTCGACAGAAGATTGTAGCGATGATGCCACTAAACAATTATACGACGAAGATACAATTTTTGATACAACTGATGTAATCACCATGTGTCAATAGTATTTTTTAGTTTCATTAAACTTTTATTTATTCGTTATTTATTGCCCCAGATACTTGTAGACATAAAGTTATCTTATTTTCAAACAACCTTTGCAGCGTGTTATTGGTTTTTTTATCTTGAAAATTTCGAATGTTGCGCATTTTGGGAAATGTTGTGTTGCGAAATTCGCGCTCGTATTGTAAGAGTTTGAAGGTTCCAAATTCGAAATTCGAATTCCGAGGACTCGAAAGAGGACAAGCATTTCAAATTGGTATTTAATATATTTTCGCTCTTTTTTTAAATGCCAACTTTTTGTTTTTAATAGTGCCCAAGTTCAACAAAGCCACTACGACCTCACAATCAAAAGCTGTACCCCTCAAAGGTAAAATTGTTGCTGTAATTGGAGCTGTGGTAGACGTCAAATTTGAAGGGCATTTACCTCCAATCCTCAACGCTTTGGAAGTTCATGACAGAGAGACCAGACTTGTCCTTGAAGTATCTCAACATTTGGGAGACAATGTAGTTCGCTGCATTGCCATGGACGGAACTGAAGGTATTGTAAGAGGACAGAAGGTTTCGGATACAGGGTCTTCTATAAGAATTCCTGTGGGAAAAGCAACATTGGGTCGAATTATAAATGTCATTGGAGAGCCAATCGACGAAAGGGGTGAAATTAAAGCCGATAAAATGTCGTCCATACATAGAGAGGCTCCTGGTTTCTCTGAAATGAACGTTACTCAAGAAATTCTAGAGACTGGTATTAAAGTTGTGGATTTACTGGTACCCTATGCAAAGGGTGGGAAAATTGGTATTTTTTCTCGTTAAATTAAACAAGTATAATTTTCTTGTAGGTTTATTTGGGGGAGCCGGAGTTGGTAAAACAGTTTTAATCATGGAGCTCATCAACAATGTTGCAAAAAATCACGGAGGTTATTCTGTGTTTGCGGGAGTGGGAGAGCGAACTCGTGAAGGAAATGATCTATATCACGAAATGATCGAATCTGGAGTCATCAGTCTCAAAGACGACAGTTCTAAAGTGTCTCTAGTTTATGGTCAGATGAACGAACCTCCAGGTGCTAGAGCTAGAGTATGCTTGACTGGATTGACTATAGCTGAAGATTTCAGGGACAGGCACGGTCAGGATGTGTTGCTTTTCATTGATAACATTTTCAGATTCACGCAAGCTGGTTCAGAGGTACATTACTTTCTTGAATACTCTAATTTATAAAATAGGTCTCTGCCTTACTCGGTCGAATCCCATCTGCAGTAGGATACCAACCAACTCTTGCTACAGACATGGGTACTATGCAAGAGAGAATTACAACAACCAAAAAAGGATCAATCACTTCCGTCCAGGTTAGTTAAAGTGTTATTAATCTATCATTTCATTTTAGGCAATATATGTCCCAGCGGACGATTTAACAGACCCCGCCCCCGCTACAACGTTTGCGCATCTTGATGCCAAAACGGTCTTGTCTCGTGGAATCGCTGAATTGGGAATATACCCAGCTGTGGATCCTCTTGATTCCAACTCGAGAGTTCTCGATGCTGATATTGTGGGTCAAGAACATTACGACATTGCAAGACAAGTGCAAAAAGTATTGCAGGATTACAAGTCCTTGCAAGACATTATTGCCATCTTGGGAATGGAAGAACTTTCTGAAGAAGATAAGCTGACTGTATCAAGAGCTAGAAAAATGCAAAGATTTTTGAGTCAACCTTGCCAATCAGCCGAAGCTTTCACTGGAAAGCCTGGTAAAATTGTTCCTCTGGAAGCAACTATCAAAGGATTTAAACAAATATTGGAAGGAGAGCTGGACCACGTTCCCGAGATGGCCTTCTTTATGGTGGGTGATATTGATGAAGTACAAGAAAAATTTAAACAGATGGCTTAAACGATTAGAATTTATTTTAATTACAACTTTACACAATATACATTTTGGGTAAGAATTTCATCGTCAATAGAACTCTAAATTCAAGAGTTTTTATTTTAAAAATTAGTAATTACGACGTAGCTCCAAATATGAATGAAAAAATATAAGAGTAACAAGATGAAATGAGCTTGGTGCATTGAAAAAAAGTTTTTTTAATAAAATCCAATGTAGTTTCTTTTGTTATGCATGCTGGAGGTTTGTACTCTATTCTTTTTAGCCTTTCTTCCAACAACTTGCTGATAGTTGATTTCTAAAGAATATTAAATTATTGTATTATTCAAATACTTGTTCGTCAGCTACCCGTTTAGCAATATCAGGAGGGGTGCACATTATAGGTAATCTAAATGTATCGATTATAGTTTTTAACAAATGTATTATTTTACTCGCATCTGTCGATATTGATAACAATAATGGGACTAGCTTCTAGGCCATCTGTTTTTATATTCACCCATTCAGTATACATTTTTCAAGAGAATAAAAATATTTAAGTTGGAAACAGAATTTACGAGTTGTTGCTGTGTCAAATAACAGACAAATCGATAAAGTGATAGTAACATCGTACCTGTGGAATTATTCCATTTTATTAAACAAACAAAGCTAGTCAAAAGAAATTAAGGGCTTTTCTTCTTGGTCTGGAGATATTTGGGTCGAATCGTTTACATTTTCGTTAGACTTTATGGATACATTTTGCATTAAATTAGACAAATTTTGACCTGATTGTTGATGTGTAAAAGTGTGAGGTTGATTGTCTCTGTATTGATAATTTTGATAATTTCTTTGGTTTTGATTGTTCATTGGGGTAGGTTGGTTCATTGGAAGGTAATTTAAATTTCTTCCAATAGATTGTGTCTGATTTTTGTAATAATTTTGTTTCATTTGACGCAATTCGTTTAATTTCAAATTCAATTCTTGACTCCTCATTTGTTTTTTTCGTTCAGACATTTCTTGTCTCTTGCGATCATGCTCCGTTCTCAACAATTGAAGAGCACTTCTGCAATCGTTTAAATCGTCCAATTTTTCTTGATATGCTTCATATTTATGCCTCTCCTTTTCCAATGTATCAATTTTTAATTTCAAGTTGTTTGCAATTTCATTAAATAATTTATCATGATATCGACGTACAATGCTGTCTTGCTCCAACATTCGACCTCTACCATAATTACTTTCAATACGAGTACAAAAAATATCAATGTCATTCATAACACCTGTACAATAATTCACAATTTCGTTCATTTCTCGAATTTCTTCTTGTACTTGGTTCGGTTCTGGAGCCTGTTCAATTTCTTGAGTAGCATCCTCATATGCAATATGTTGAAAAGGGGCAGACGGTGCTTCAGGTAGAATATCAGTTTTCGGCATATCCTGGTATATAGTACTGTAAATATTATCACTCAGATTTGACACCTTGTCATACCCCTTTATTAATGGTTCACTGAATGTCACGTGTGCTTTAGTATCGCTGGCTTTTTTTCTCTTGTCTTCTTCTTCCTTTGCTGTCATTTCAGATAACATTAAAGCTTCCGCCAACATTTTACCTTCTGGGGAATTGTATTCTATTTTATCCTCTTTCGTTACCGTCTTTTCTTCATTTTTTTCAACGTACAGTGATGCAACAATGTTATTGAAACAACCATCACATACACGAACTTCATTGCGATCATTTAATTGTGGTAATTTAGATCTTTTCAAACTATGATCGTCACAAAACGTTTTGCCGCATTTTCTACAATGATGTTTGCGCGTAATAAAATTAAACTTGATGTTGCAATTTTGGCATACTTCACTATTCGCAAATTCGGGTAGATTATTTAAACAGTAAAGTTTTTCATTTGGTTCCATACTTTTCAATCCATATTGATTTAAAACAATCTCTGCGCTACACATTAACTTGAAACGTTCGTTGTCTTTGAAAGCCATCGCCCATGCCATAATGACGTTTATAAACGTCTGCTTCAGAGTATCGTCAACGTCCTTAGTCTAATTTCAATATTTATAATACAAATTATTAATTTTACCCATCCATCAGCAATTATATGAACGAGGCCACTATCCCCAACAATATTTTGAAAAATAGTGCTGCAGTTTTTCATGAGATAGTCAATAATTTCCAAAAGCATAGTCTGCGACTTGGAGCCGTATGTATCAAACAATGGTATGATATTTTCAACAAATGATTGCATTCTAAAAAAAGTTTTATCAAGTTTTTTAAAAGAAAACTGTTCTGTGGTATATTTGTAATTTATTTTGTCTACTACATAAGTGAGTCTATCGTAGTCCATTACATGTGAAGCAATAACAGATTCTAAAATAAGTGCACTTTCCATTTTACGAAAATTAACAAAGAATTTCAAAATGATAAAGTGAGTAAATATAACAAACAAGTTAGTTTCCAAAATAATTGGTTCTCACTGACAACAATGCAATTTACCATATGAACGTTTCAATAACATTCAATAATAATAAAATTAAACCTCACATGACCAACAGTAACATATTGTCCGATATACTCTCTCTTGTCTCACACAGCGATAGCATTGCTGACAAGTGGAAAATTAAAAGGACTTTTGAATTGGCATCTCATTTTATTAAAAACGCACCTGCTTCTCCTTTAGACGATGATAATTGTTTTGACCTGTGGTAAAAAAATTAATTTAATATCTAAAAATAAAATTTTAGCTTCGTGATTAACGAATTCCAACACATATTAACTCAATTGTATCCATTTGTACCTTATTCTCTCTGTTGTATTAGCATAATTCTTCGAAGTAATTATTTATTTATAAAATTTATTTTAATTTTAAGATTTTTTTTATTTTTTAATAGTTCTCAAGATTATCCGCGATGAATATATAATGTAAAATTATTTTATGTATTCTATTTTAAATTTTCAACAGAGGAGGACCGGCTACCTTGAATCACGACTCAAAAGAAAGGGTAAATATTAGTTTTTGTATCATTTTATTATTAATTTTATAGAAAGCTCTATTAACAGATTCATATGACGTGGATTATAAAAATGCTCTCTTTGTTATGAAGGTAAATTTTAAAATTTAAATAATTATTTGTAAAATAAATTCATTTAAGGAAATGATCCTGGAATCTGTCATCGAACTCTCAGAAGAATACAAACAAGCGTATTTCAATTGTATTGTCATAAATAATTTATAAACTAGAGGAAATTTCTCAGTTTCAAATATGATTGTAAATTCAAAAAACTCTAAAATTATGATATTCGACAATAGTAAATTTGTGGAATCCTTTTTCATGGTACGTTTCAAATTATATGTAATAATTATAATTCAATAATAGAAAGTTACAAAAAAGACAAATTTTCGAATATTTATTGTGGATAATACAATGGTACTTTGTAAATAACACTGAGTTTAATATTTTATATAGAATCCTCACATTGTGTCAGATTCTTTAACATGCCTTCCACACGTCACACTTGAAAATGTCGATTATGAAAAAGTTTTTAATACATGTCAAAATGTACACTGTATTATTTTGGAGGGACGAATTGTTTTCATGGACGGGAGGTTTTATCTAATAAATTTATATTTACAATCTGTAGTGTACTCGTTACATGTGGAGCTAGGCAAATAGCCCTTACTGCAAATAAATACAATGTCCCCGTTTACATTATTATTCAACATTTCCATTTGGATCCAAATGTCTACAATTTGCATGTATTTTTGTAATATTTTTTAATTGACACTTATTTAGTATAAAAACAATTGCTTTCAAAACCCTTCAAAGTTGAATATTTTGAAAAAGAACAACAAACATGCATGTGTATTACAAAATAGTCTAAGAACTTCTTTTGACGTTGATAATTTATCAAAACCTAATAAATTCCATTCCTGTGCTCCCATCTATGAGGTATTGGAAAATCAACATGTTAATTACATTGTAACCGACAGAAATGTATATTCTCCCAGTAATATATATGAACTATTTCAAGAAATGTACCATACAATGGATGTCAACTACCTTGGAAGTATGTAAAATAAAATTTAATTATCACTTTCAAATTCACCATCAGGTAATAAATAAAAGCGCAAAATTCTTTTTGTTGGGTCTTTCATTAAAATGTACTTTCCATCTTCTAATGCCATTATTCTGTCCATTACATCTTTTAGCAGAGCAAAAGAATTGCCGACGTTGAGATTAATCTGAGCACAGAATTCAGTTGGAGAAAAAATTTTAGTTCCTAAAATGGAGTGTTTCTCGGAAGAGTCTGGTTTATCTCGAGCTACGAATCTAGAAAATAAGTCATTTTTGATGTTATTAATATTACCCAAATTTCATATAATCCACGTCAGCCAATAACGAAGCAATGGCCCACCGAGCGACAAGAAAATTGTTATTTTTCACTTCTTCTGCTACAATGGAACTTCTCTGCTGATCTAATATATTTTTCCACTTTTGGCTCGTTTGCTATTAATAAGTTTTAATAATTAAAATCAATTTATAATTATTTACCGCACGTCCCCATTCATGGAAAGTGAATATTTTCATAAATTTATCCTCGTTAGTTTTATCAGTTTTCACTGCCGCATCAATCTCACACCTCACAACAACTGAATATTCTCCAAGATTAAACTTTTGATATTTAAATCCAGCAGAAGGCATCATTCTAGAATTAAATTCGTCATCCAAATCTTGATCTCTTTTGAATTGCTCGGAACATTCCTAATCATGAACTTTAATAAATAAATAAAAAATCCTACTTGAGATAAAACTTGTCTTTTAAAATTCTGATAAATACAAGTGGCCTCTTTTCCCAAGTTTAATGGTGTATTTATCTCATCGTCGTCAATCTTTTTATTTATAGCCGTCTCACCAACTTGTATATGATCTACAGCAGATTAAAGTATTTTTTAAATAACAGTTACCTAGATTTGCATCATCTCTAGCATCAAGAAAAACAATATTTCCAACTTTATGGACAATAATATCCCAAGAGTAAACGGAACGTATACAACACATTAGTCTGCTTAGAGTAAAGTCTGTAGTAAATATTTTGATCAAACCTTTTTCGGCACACAACTAAATTAAACGTCAACATTAATAATTAATATTACAATACACGTTGAATAACTGGATCTTCCATAGTAGGCAAATTTACACTAGCACCTCGTTTTTCAGATAATGCCACTGATTGATCGACTGTAATCCTATCCGTATCAGTTTTATTGTACTGGACCTTACCGATGGACAATCTAAACGGTATTATTTTTTCATATTAATTTTATATACAGTGTCTCCATTTTTGGGATTTGGTTCAATGATATCTTGGTTAATCTGTCTAGATCAATCTCTTCCGTCACTTTCCATGTATCTTTTATAATTGCAGATGGTTTTCTGAATTTATATCCAATCTAAAAACAATACATGTAAAAAATATAGCTAAAACTTTTACAATCCCATGATTTTTTGTATCAATAGTCTTGCTATACATTTTTTGTTTCTTTTTCATCATCCTCTGTCTATCTCTACAAAAAATAATAAATTCATTTCATACAATAAACCATATATATTCCTTACCTCACCCAATTGGAAACCTTAGATGTAGGATTTGGTTTATTATATCCAATCGCATGTGCAGGATTCATTGTTTTTTGTCTATTATAATACATATTCGACTTACCCTAAAAATATAAAATGTATATATATATCAATATATATGTTATATTTCCTACTCTAGTTTTAACAATCTTTTTCGATTTTAATCGTGAATCTACAAGTATGAAATCGTCATCTTCATCATTAACTCCATAATTATTAGAACCAACTTGTGATTGAAACGTTGAAGAATACTTTCCTAATTTATATTTATAAATTTATTTTATGACTAAACCGTTGTTTCTTTTTTCATAATTTGATGGCAAATTCCAATCAGCTACTCGTCCAATTAAATCATCTTTAGAAAATGGTTTGTATTCAATATCAATTGATTCTTCAACATTTACGCATGGGCCCCAGCAAGTTATAGCGTCCGACAAGTCGTGTAAATTAAACGAAGACATTGTATAACTTTTTAATATTTATAATTGAATACTCAAACAGAAACGTGCTTTTACTATTCGGATGATATCTTTATTCGTAGTGATAGTTATATGTAAATATAAGTTATATATCTATATCTATAGTGATCATTTTATTTTTTGACAATTCATACAACTACAGAAATAATTAAAATGAGAGCCATTCCAACTACAAAATAGTAAACGAGTGCCATGATCGATAAGATTTGTAGTTTTTTTCGATACTAAAAAAATATATCCAATGTATTATATTAATAATATTACTTGTTCCACTTGAGACTCTGATATCTCTTCTTCCTTGTCCTTTTTTTTTGCATCACTGCAGCTTCCTCCTTCAGCTTAATATATAATTAATTTTGTTTATTAAAAATTACCTCTACATATCTTAGTAACGAAATTATAACAAGGGACATGAAAAACTATGCCTACAATCAAATATCCTGCCCAAAAATAAATTGCCCACTGTGGAGCTATATATTTAGTAAGTGGAAGACTTAGTCCTAGAGGGACAGTAATATCTAAATTATTATTTTATAAAATGTTGTTTTTTTTAAATTACTTGATCCAATTGAGATAAAAATGTACACAATCCTATGTACCTTTTTATATAATGGCCTTTCAAATTTGTTCCTCATCATACCAATTCCCATCTTAATAAAAAATATACACTTTTAAATTAAATTTACATTCAACATAATGAGAAATATAGTTATAAATCCAAAGGATGAATGAATGTATATAGTGGCACTTGACTCGCCAAAAAAAAATATCTAAGATGAGATAATATGAAAATATAAATTTTGAATTACTGGCCCATATCCTCCAGCATTAACAAAAGCCGTAATAAATCCGATTAAAACACATGTAGCAATCATGGAAGTGAAGATTCGATGAAGCTGAGAAATGATGTTTATACATTAATTTAATAATTGAAATTACAATATACCAAACACCCATGCCCTTGAACATGAGGTCGGGGAATGCCGGTTTAACATAAACAGCCGCAATGGCCGCCATATTGAGCATAACTTGTGATCCAAGAATCATCATTGTAGCTGAAATATATTTATTTTGGATCATTGAATTGACCATGAACTTTCATCAGATTAATTTAGTAAAATAAATTTCAAAATTTTATTGGTTACAATATAATATAAATAATGTAAACTAACCATGTACTTTAACCAAACTCAGGGATATTATTTTTTTCTGAATAATGCCAAGTCCATATTCATACAGGTATTTATTGTCGTTCATTTTGCAAAATGTGAAAATTTAATATTTATAAATTATTTGTTTTAGTTACGTTCTAGAAATCTTTTTATGTCACATTGATACACTGGAAACAGTGCACAGAATTTTGAACTTTTCGAATGTCAAAATTTATATATAATTTAATTACAATAAATGTACAATATAATAATATCTTATCCATTTGAATTGCATTTTCTTTTTATCAGATTAACTAAAATATATTTTAAAAATGTAATTTTTTAATATACCGCAAAGAAATATTATGCTAAGTACAGATAGTGCAGCCGCTATATTGAGAAGAACAAATCCTTCAAACTGTGTCCTATATTTAAAATTTAAAATTTAAAATTTAAAATTTAAAATTTAAAATCTGAATTCTATAAATATATATACAAACCTGGAATTTTTAGAGTATAATAAATAAAGAAAAATGCCTGGAATGAAGGAAAAAAATGACAAGACTAACAGCAAAAGGGCTACAAAGTACAGAACATTATTTCTATCTATAGCACACAAGGTATGCATGTAATAAGGAGGGAGTAACACTGTATCCGCCACATTTTTCCCAGTTGAATCTTCAATTTTACTCATGCGTTGAAAGATACATGGTTTTTAAACATACCAACAATTCAAAGGTAATTTTATAATTTACTTCGTATCTTAGCCATAACACAAAACAAAATAATTATGTAGAACCATAATAATATGATTCCATTTTTAGCACTACAATAAAATCAACAATCGAGTCTAGGTAGGTCGAATATAAATATTAGAGCGTACCATATAGTTTAATTGAAATTTATAGTCAATTTATTGATCACGAATAAGATAAAAATATAAATATAATTTATTATATAATACACATCGTGTTCTAGCTGTTTGTTACCCAGCCGTATATTAAAAAAGAAATGTACCCTGACACTATTAAAATGATAAATTTTAAAAAATATAATTATCATCAATTACACATAAGGCATATAAAAAGGGATATTTTTATTATATCACAAGTCGTCGAATCAAATCTCGTTACCGATCTATCTGATTTTTCATGAGCTAAAAATATTTAAAGTAGAAAAATTGGAAAAATACTGGTATAGCTTGGAGGAATTTCTATTTCAGTAACAACTAAAGGGGTCGTTTCGTTGACATCCAAAATACTACCTCCTCTGGACATGCAATAATAATTTCAAGATATAAATTTTTGTATGGCAGATTCTTCTATTAGAAAAATATAAACTTTGAGTAAATAAAATTATTTAGCCTAGACAATATTAAGTTGAACATTTATTATAATCTACAAATATATACCACGACAAATATATTAGATTTTGTTAGCAGTTAAATAATGGTTTCCTTTCCTTTGATGGAGAAATATTAGAATTTTCCTTTACACTTCCATCTTGACTAGAATTTCGCCTCCTTTTCTTTTTCAGCATTACATAAATAACTGTTGATGTAAATGTGAGTAATGTAAGTGTCACAAATACAATAATTATAACAAATGAAAAAGTAGAAAGATTCTTCAATTCATTTGAGGATTTCGAAGTACCTGGATTTTCCACACACAATTCGGCACATTGAGACCCTTGACAGTTTTCACATGTAATAATTTTTATGTCAGTCGTATTATTTTTTGGACCTAAAATAGAGTAAAAAAATTTAAAATAAACGTTACTGATGATTTCATCATCACATAATGTTCCATTGTATCCCTTTAAACAGGAACAAATGAAGCCCTTTTCATTTGGATTACATTTAGAATTATTAAAACATGGTTCATTGATACAAGGGTCTAAATTTGTAATTAAAAAAATTTATAATTATAATAAACCTTTATACTGACAAGAATCTCCATAAAAACCAGCATTACATATACATGTAATAATGCGTCCATTTTCAATGTCAACACATTCTCCATTCAGACAATAATCTGGAGAACAGTGAAATTCAGAGTTTTCTAAAGTGAAAATAATATTTAATTACTTTTTCAATTACTATTGTTGCAATTTTGACCTGAGAATCCATCTTGACATACGCAACTGTAACTGTTCCATCCTTGAGTACACTTTACACTGTTTTTGCACCACTTTTCACAGTAATCTTCTACATTTTTGATTAAAAAAATTAATATTTATGCGTACGAGTTAATTGCAATTTCAGAAATCCACGTTTATTCTTCTCGTAGTCTCCAAATCCTCGACAAAAGATACCAGTGCTAATTGTTTCAATCTTTGATAATTTAATTTCAATCAATTGATCTGTTTTGGTGAAAAGCTAAAAGTGTTGATAAATATTAATTAAAAAATATTGGGTTACACCACAATAAAACTCATCTCTATTTCTCTGCTTCAATAGTATTAAATCTTGACCAATGTCTTGTTGATTATATTCTCCCATACATATAAATTGAGACTGATGTACATTTTTTAGATTATCGACGATAACATCAGGATTACACAATTGAGTGTGTATTAGAGGCGTTGCAATAGAAACACGAGAAGAAGAATCCCCCGGACAAAATATTTTGTCATCATCTTCTATCGAATACGTAGCCTGCAAATCAACTCTTTTGAAAAGACATTTTTCATGAGAAGTTGTTAAATCATCTAATAAAATTATAAAAAAGTATTTTAATTTTTACTTTTTTTGATGAGAATCTGATTGGTTTTCAAAGAATATTTTTGTAACTTGCAGTCTTTCATATTTGACACACCATCAATCACTGACAAAACCATTCCATTATTTCGTTCATAAATGCGAATACAAGAGAAAGATGTAACGTTTTTCCCAATCACATAATGTTCGTTTACATTATCGCTCGTCTTATTCCAACACGTGAAAATTGTTTTAAAACTTGCCGCTTTTTGAGTGTCTCCGAGTTGCATTTTCTCGTTTTCAAATTTTAAAAAAGTCCGTCTGCCAGCATTTGTGTAATAGTAGTATTCGTCATTTTGCAAACCTTGTGGAAAGTTACATAAGGCTTCATTTGTCACAAGGTACGTTAAAATTAGTAGCGTTTGGTAAATCATTTGAATTTTGAACGATGAGGAATTGAAAATAACGATATTTTATGTCTGCAAACGGTAATAAAATTGGTCAAAATGAAAATTTATACAACTAGCTGTGAGCTACAAAGTGCATTCTAAACTGTCAAACTGTATTGTTTAATTCGCCTATTACAAATACTATCGGCTGCAATTTACAAAAACAGTTATAAACTAGGAGTCGCAAACAAGAGCACGATATATCAAAGGTCAACAAGTTGACTAGTAAATGTAGGTAACCATGTTAGAAGGTTATAGACCAGTAAAATAATGTAATGTGAATAATTCCTTGTTAATTCAGTGATATCACGTTATCGCATGTATTTTGAAATTTTTTAAAATTGTTCTATCGAATCATGTTACAAAATTTTATAAACGTTGGATCATTTACTTATTGGATAAGTGATCAGCCAAAACACAAGGTTAATTACCTTTTCAATTATAGACGAGGGAATAAATTTATATTTTAATTCATATATTTATCACTATTTAACGATAGAATCTTTGCTGATGTTTTTGCATCATAAAAGAGAGATTTTATCTCGTCTATTTCTGTTTTGGAGATGATATCTTTCCCATTAACAGTGGCTAATTCTTTTGAGGGGTAAAGGAGTTGAACAGCATATCTCAGAGTTGAGTTATCGCTTATATTAACCAACATATCTAAAGCTTCATCATCAATGTTTATTTTTTCTACTTTTGCGCGAATTTTTAGAATCTCTTTAACCTCATCTCCCGTGTATGACATTGTCTTGATGATAATGAGGCGATCTAAAAGATCTATGGGGATTCCATGTGGAGCGACAATATCATCGGCTCCTTTTATTTTGCACTTCCCTCTATTTGTAGCAAACACGACGATTGGTGCGATAGTAGACTCTAAAGCCCTATGGAGATAAGTGAAACATTCGAGATCCTAAATAAAAAATACATTTTAAATATTTAACACGATATATTTATTACAAGCATGTGAACTTCATCAATAAACAAAACACCTGGAACTAGCTCTGCAATACCTTGATCGATATATTTATTAACAACTTTGTTTATTTCTTTCCTGAGTTTGTCTATATTTTAAATCAATATTTATAAATAATAATAATATAAGAAAATGCCTGTAATTTCTGTCTTTTTCGGTTTAATAAGTTGATTGATCATGGACATGACATCTTGTCCTCCCTGTGGTTTAGAGTTGCTCACATCCAAATCATGCAATGTAATATCTTGTACCACTTCCTTCTTTTTGTGAACTTCTCCTTTCGGTAAAGGAACATATTCATCTGCTTCCAAATCATAATGATATGCATATGCATCAGATCTTCCAACCCTTTTAACTATCCCGGTATTTACTTCAATATAAATAACATCTCCAATTTCTGCCTTTTCTTTTTGTATATTTTCGTAAATACAAGCATCCAATTTTAAACTCTTTAGCCCTTTTACAGTCTTCAACGTAACTTTGGCGAAATCGACAGTTTTCCCATATTCTGAAAAGTATTAATTATAAAATTAAATAAAATAAAATTACCTCCCACGGGGTTATCAACTTCATGTGCACTGATGTCAGTCAGTTCTCCTTCATATACTTCCTTCACTTCTTTTATACGTAAACCAATGGCTCTTCGAAAATTTTCCATCAAAACTTCGGTTTTTTTAATCTCGGAAGAATAAACCTCAGATCCAACAATAGGACAAAATGGAACTTTGCTTCCGAGTTCTTGATCCAAAGCCAAACAGAGAGACGTCTGTTATTTTTTAAATTATAATATTCATTTAATTAAATCACCTTTCCTGTTCCAGGTGGTCCAGCCAAAAGAATGCATCTACCAGACATTTTTTTCATTTGAATCATTTCCAATATAACTCCTAAACCCTAAAATTCCAGTTATAAAAATAAATTCATTTTACAAACCTCCCTGGCATCAATTTGACCCACCAACCCAGCTGAATTGTGTATAGCACACATTTCCTCATCCAACCCCAATCCCTTCACATGACTGTGAGAGGCGATTCTTTGCACCCTAGCGTTGCTTTTAATTTCTTCAATTTTCATTCGTCTGTTTGATAAAATACCGGTAAATGTTTTTATTAGCAACACGAGATCCTGATGTTATTTTTGTTGCGACAGTGACATTATAAATAAAGTTGTATTCATTTTAGCTATGACAATCTTATAAATAAAATTTAATCTAAAATAAAATAAACAGATTTGTTAGTGTTTGTAACTTTCTCTACGTCCTTCATTTTTTGGAAAATTTGTGGATGAGTGAGTGATGTTTTCTGGATTCATTAAATTTGACTTTTCTAAATAAAATTTACGCTTCGTTTTATAATATAAAATTTATATTATATATTTATATATACCATTCTTTAGACTCTCGTCTCTCTTTTGCATCTGAAGTCTATACTTTGCTCTTCTGTTTTTGAACCATACCTAAAAAATTATACATAATTAATTTCTATAATTTACCTGAATCCTTGATTCCGGTATGTTTATCTTTTGAGATATTGCTTCACGCAGATAAATGTCAGGATACATTGTTTTTTCGAAATATTTAATGAGCACGTTTAATTGCTGACAGGTGAATGTTGTTCTCTCTCTTCTACATTTTTTCTTTTCTGAATCTGTATAATATGAAATTAAATAATTTAATATAACAATGACCATCCTTATCTTTGCCTTTTTTTCTCTTCTGTTGATATGAATCAAATGAAGGTCCATGTGGAGAAACAAAGGGGTTGTACTGGTTATACAAAACATTACCATTTTGAGACACGGGCATAAACTGTTGAGATGTTGGATATGAATAGTTTTGACAAATGTTGTACATTTCAGTCTGGTTACAATACTGTTGGGGTTTTTTAGAGCAATACTCATATTCTCTTTTATCTTCAAATGTATTATTTTCCGACACTTTTTCTGTACTTGCGTTTGTAAAGTTTTGACACGAAGTAAATGCTGAAGACGACTCAGGATGCGCATTTTGGTTCACATAAAAATCGTTAAATTTGCCATCTCCGATAAAAGGGAGTTTGAAATCTTCAGAAAAGCCTGAAGTATAAAATGCCTGTTCTGTGTTTTCATTTATTGCATCTTTAAACTGTCCATTTTGTGTATTATCGTAATATTCGTCTGTTACATCTAAGGGTTCTTTATCTGTTACCACTTGGAAATTTACCAAATTAAGACCAATAGAATTGTCATCAACAGAAGATGCTCCAGTGCAAAGATTTGCCTCAATGTTACTCATATTGCTACTAGAACTGTTAGATGAAAGGTTAGTTATAATACTTTCTTTTTTCGACTGTAATCCTCCAATTTCTCCAAAATGCAGGGGGTTTTCTTGATCATTCATGCTTAACGTTGTTGAAATGATTTCAAATGCGGTGATATTTTTAAATCATATATTAAGGCCGTATTTAAGCATATCATGTACAGTTTAAACAAACATGTAGGCGTACAAGTTTAATCCGATCGGCAAATAAGATTATAACGTCGTGTTAAATAAACAAATAAAAATTATAACTTGACAGAGTGTAATTAAATAAACAAGAACGGATGACCATATTGCTCCAATTAAATCAAAAAAATGCACCAAAGTCAAATAACTACATTTAATGCGATTAAAAACAATAGTCTTGCATTGTCATGATTTATGAAACTAGGGATTTACTACACTCTCCGACACTTTCATGGTCGTCTAATGGAAATACCTTGTGATATAAAAGTTTACTAGCAGCCAATTTGTACCTTTCCATAGATTCTTGATTTAATGATTTCCGTAAGTTTTGGGCAGCTGTTTTATATTCTTCCATTAACACTACCTGTGAATATGAATAATTACAAATATGAATAATTATTAATTGATGTAAACCTTTTTTTCTTTAGATGTATTAATGTTTGAAATAAAAGTTTCTATAATATGTTTAGACTTTTTATTTTCCCATATATATTCCATTTGATCATCTTCCACCATTAAATGTTCAAACTTGTCTTTTTTACTCGATTCGTATATGAGTACATTCATAATATAACTGAGATAATCATAGTTTTGTTTTTTGGTCGGACATCTAAATAAAATAAAGTATAAATTAAAATAAACAAAACCTATCTGAAAAAAGGGTTACTGAATCGTCCGTTTTATTGAATCTCCCATCACAAAGACGGATAAATTTTTCTCTTGTGTCTTTATTTAATTTTAGACTTTTTAAGGGAAACTAAAGATGCTATTATTCTTATAATATAATTATTAATACTTTAATTTTCACATTGCTCGATTTTTCGTGTCTAATTGAAGGTCCGCTGTGACAGAAATTTGAACTAATAACATTAATTGGAAAATGTTCATTTCTAAATTTCTCATTTTTTAGTTTCTCTGGAAATTCTGTGCAAAATGCTCGCAATTCTTCACATTGTTTTTCAACATGACGAGGTGTCAAATGAAGAAAATTAGATATTTTTGTAATTTCAACGTTTGCGACTCTAGAAGGTGGTAGAGTTGTTTCTGGATGTTTCACATAACCTTGTCTAACAGGTAAAGGTACCATGGACCAATTGAAAGGTTTCGGATAATTCCACACATGTTCCCATTCCGTCGAATTAACTTTCATTTTGTCGCTAAATAAATCAAGTTCTTCGACACTTCTTTTCTCTGCGGTTTCTTGAGTCTCTGGTAGTTCTGTAAATCCAGGTATAACGAGTACTCGGAATGGCACATCTAATAAATGCATGTAAAATATTAATTTATTAAGTTTTTACTGGGTAATTGAACAAATTTGTTGATTCTTTTTTCATAAGACACTTGTGTAGCTTTTACGACATATTCTGCTGTGGGTTCACTGTCAACTACTGTTTCTGGTAAGGAAGACAATTTTCTAATATTAATAATCTTGGCATATTTTGATATTTTTGAAAGACGACCACCACTTCCTGTCAAAAATTGCATTTTGAATAAAGTTATTAAATTTTTATTTGTAGCGAAGGAAACTAATAGTTAACAAAACTTTACAAAGGTTAATTTGAAATGAGGTAAAAATAATAAAATATATTGATGTTATATATTTAGTATGAATAAGTTACTTGGATCAACATGCAGAAAAATGTCTCAAATAGCATCCGATAACATTGAAAAGGTTACAGATCTTAGATCAGCATTGCCACTTGTTAATAAAGGAATTGTACCAAATAATCCACTGTATAAGAGAATAATGCGTAGACAGGAATATTGTCTGGTATATGTTGAAATAATAAAAAACTAAACCATCTTAGAAACATCAAGATAGACCTACTCATCTTATGACTAAGAACCTGACAAGGGCGTATTATTTGGCGACTATTCTCGTGGCAGGTAGTTTCTGCATGAGTATAACTACTTTTGTCAACTTGTTTGTTTTGGAGAATAAGTAATTACAATTAAAAACAAATTTTAATAGAAAATGACGATCTCTATGTTATTAATTTATTATTGACAAAGGGTATTTTATTTTCAAGACTTGGAAAATCAAAAAATACGCTTGGGGATATGTATCTATCCCTATTTCTTTTTTTGTACACCTTTTTGGCATTCATAATTCGTATTTTTTTGACGAAGGGTAATGTAGCAGCATTCAGACGTTTCAGCATCTTGTGAATCTACCGATTCAACTGGAGCTAAATTTGAACAAGTTTTTACAACCTCATCTTTATTTAGTTTCTTATTTGCCTTCTTTTTTTTACATCTCAAACAAGATCGGCAAGATTCTAATATAATTTTGGACATTTTTGTCTTTTCGTGTTTTGACATTTCCAGTTGCATTTGAAGATAATCAATGTTGGTGTGCACGAAATTTATTTTTGTATTCTAAAAAATGAAAAAAATGAAATTTTAGCAATTTACGGTTATTGTTTCAATCAGATGAATTAAGTTGTATTGTTCTACAGCGAAGGGTTCTGCATAATTAATATCGTGGGGGTTTTCATGTTGAACTCTGTTTGACCTTACCATATGTTCAATATTATTTTTTTTCATTAGAAATAGCTTTTTTTGATTTCCAACAATGATGGTTTGGCGTGTTAAACGCGATATCTATGTTAAATTTTACATTTATATAATATATTAATAAAAATACTTTTTGCGATTGAAGTTTATCTGTTCTTTGACTTTGTTGGTAAATCCTACTAAAGTTGGACACTATTACGGGTACCGGTAAAGCTATTACGAGTACGCCCGATAATGAGCAGATGCCTCCAATGACTTTTCCCAGCATTGTATGTGGCACCATATCACCATACCCTAGAGTTGTCATTGTGACTATTGTATACCAAAAGGACGAAGGTATGCTGGTGAAGGTGGTATATGGCTCGTCCTTCTCACAGTAATAGACCATAGTAGCAAATATTATTATAGCAAGAGTCAGAGAGAAGAGCAGGAAGCACAATTCGCTGGCACAGCTCTTGAGCGTGTATCCCAATATACGCAAACCTAGTGTATTTGTTAAATGTTAAAAATGTGTATACATACCAGCAGAGTGTCTTGAAAACTTGATTATTCGGAAAACTCTGAAAACCCGCAGTGTAACAAACACGTTTCCAAGAGAATTATTATTTGGCATTATAAGCGCAATGTAATAAGGACAAATGGCCACAGCGTCAACAATGGACATGACAGAACGGATAAATTTGATCCTCTGAGGAGAGCTATACAGCCGCATAGCATACTCTGCTGTAAATATAATGACGCAAGTGCTATCAACACAAAAAAAGATCTTCTCGTACATGTCTCCACATGTTTGCGTTATTGTGTACATTCCAGGCATTATCCCACAATTAACAGTTTCAATTACATTCATAAAAACTGAGATGGCGATAAAAAAACCAGTGACATAATAAAATACTATTGCCTTCGTGCTGGATTGTGGATTCTCACAGGCTTCCCATAAACTTTCTCTTAGAGGTATCTTTTTCTTCTTTTGTTTGGTTTGACTGTCTCCGTGTCTCCCCAGTGTTCTCCTAGATGATTGCTTGAATTTTTTCCTTAGCATGATTGCATTAGAGTTTGAAAATTGCCCCGTTTCAGCATTTTCATCGGATACTTGTTCGTTTTCATTGTCTGACATTTCTTTGATTTGTTTAGCATCGAATATAGACTCCAAGTCCGAGTCATCAGATTCGTCAATTTCTGGATAGTGACATGTTTCAACAGGGGGTTTCTTTAAATGTAGCATATTTCTTAAACTACTGACTATTGATGATGCCCACGTTTTTTCTTTGACTGTTTTAGGTTCCTCTTTTGGTGGAGTTTCAGTTGCTTCAGTTGTTTCACTGTTTTTACTAATCTCCAGCAACTCTCGACTACTAATTAATGAATTATTTATATAAATATATTAAAAATATTATTACTTGTCTCTATATTCCTCTCCACAGCAATCTCCAATGTGGTCAAATAGTATTCGGAAAAATGTAATTTCATTGTCGAATAATTTAATACAGATATTTTTTGGGTAATGCAACTTTCCTGTTCTGTAAAAGTTCAAAATGTATCTAAATAATTCGGGGTCTCGATCAAAAAAGAATTGGTCGTTTTGCTCATCATAAAAATATTCAATTTCATCAGAACCCAACAATGTATCTGGATAGCGATCCAAAATATAGGCATATATTTGGAATATAGTCCCACTGACGTTGATGATGATTTTATTTCTTCTATGAACAAAAGAATTGATAGGTTGGTCAATATGTTTAAATGTTGGGTTCTTTATAAATGGCAGCCATCCAATAGCAGAAGTTCGAGCAAGAATGAACCAAGTTGACGTTTGATTCAACATTTCAATGTCTATATTCACAAATGTTTAGAAACGAAAAATTTATAATAAATTAATAATCTATACCAAAAAGAGTTAAAAACTTTAATGACAGTCAATGTCCTACTACGAGAGCAAACTTAATTTCAGTGAATGTAAATGAGTATTGTACAGAGTATTTTTCTTTAAAAATGACAATTATTCGCTTGAGCTTGGTAAATGACTAGAAAGTTAACTAAATTAAATTACAAATTTTATTACAAAAATTATCATAACCAGATTTTATGATGGGGAAATAGAACAACCTTTATCGATCTACATTGATTTTTTTCGTTTTTATCAAACGTGTGTAGAGAATTTTAAATAATTGGTACTCTTAAAAACAGTAGGATTACGTTCTCTGGATACATGCGATATTTTAAATATCAATTAAATGTGGGACAATATATTAATAAGGTGTTGTTTCAAGAAAGCACACATTAGGCGTAGTCATTAGATTTCTTAATTTTAATACATTTTCCCTTCAAGGACCGATTCTAATTCCTTTTAATGAAGAAGTAATTAATGTTATGAAATTCATACACATATCGTTTAAAACTGTTGCACAAATACATTAATTGGACTAAATCTATATAAATTATCGGAAAAGTATTTAAAAGTTTGCCTTTATAGTCAAATAAAATATTAATAAATTTGTAATTTATTTTCTATAAAATTAATAAATATTTATATATTTATCGTGTATCGACAGGATCATCACTTTCGAAATGGTTATAATTAAGATATTTACCGATATCAACGTCATTCACATTCCTTGCTATACTATCTGGATGCGAGGGAGATTTATTATCACGACCTCCGTCTAAAAAAAACAATAAAAATTAAAAATTAAACAAAATTACATTTTCCCATAGCTTCCTGTCTACTTTTCTGTAAACGACATTTGGCACGTCGGTTTTTGAACCACACTTGGACTCTGGATTCAGGAATCTTTATTTCAAAAGCAATTTCTTCTCTCAGATAAACATCTGGATAATGCGTTTGACTAAACATGTTGGTCAAAATATCCAATTGATCAGCTCGGAAAGTTGTTCTTTCTCGTCTTGTTTTTTGAACTCCAGAAGATGAAGTAGTAACGACTAAGATTAAATTTTATTATATTTATTATTAAATGACCTTCAGTAGTAATGGGAGTTTTATTTTTTCGTTTCCTCCGCTTTTTGACTACTCGCGTAATAGGGACTGGTTTAATATCTACGTGTTGCGTGTTTTGCATAGGTAAAGTATTGTAGTTATAAGCATCGAAACTTGATTGTGCATAGTTGACATGCACGTTTTCAACAGGTATAGGATATTGTGGGTAATTGTATTTCATGTCTCCATTGAAAAATTGCATTCCTTCTGGCGGAGGAAACTGGGGGTCTTTTAAATGATCCATTGGGTGCACATGATGAGTATTGTAACTTCCACAGTGGCTTATAAAATTGTTTGTTATCGGCGTAATACCGTTTGGAACTTGAATATTTGGCTTCTGTTCGAGACATCCAATATGACTTTCATTTTTTACTTTCTCTTTACCTTTTATATTTTTGAAAAATTTGTTGAGGTAATCTGGCCCATCAACATTGTAAACGTTGTAATCGTTGGAAAATATACCACATTGATAATTCATATTATCATAATTAAATCCGCCGTATGCATTAGGTTGAACGTAGCCTATTAATTTTTTTTATAACGTTTTTTAAATAATATATTATTACCTTTACCCATGTTTTCATAATACGCCATCTGTTGAGAATAATCTATAGGTTTTATGTTTTGAGGAATGATGTATTGTCCATTATCCACAGTATAAGTGGGTTGTGGTTTTTTTTCATTTTGTACAGTTTCTGAGTATCTAATATTCTGGTCTGTCGACTCATCCATATTTGTATATTGTACATTATCCTAACCATCCATTTTAAATCACGTAACAATATAAAAGTATTTTGAAATAAATAATTTACGAATGAAAACAAATTTTATTAAATAAACTGGTCATTCTATTCCACTGATTTGTCCAGTGTCTGGTGGCTTGTAGATAATTACGTTTTCTTTCATTCTGAGGAGAATTTTATTAATTAGTTCAGTAAGACTCATGGATCACAGTAATGAAGGATAAAGAATATTTTATAGGAGGATGAATGTTTTTGGTCACGCCCTTATTAAGTCGTTTAATTTGTAATATAATCCTGTAAAATAAGTAAAGGTAAAATTATTTGCATTTTAATCACATTTACAATAACGTTGCTTGTTTCGAGGATTAGGAATGAGGATTATTTGAAAAGCAAGTAATATAATGCCACATTGTCCAGACTATGATTTAATTTTCCAATTAATATTATAGTAGAGATAATAACAACAATTATAGTCCATGAATATTTTGATATTTATGACACTCTTATAAACAATCTTGAACAATTTTGAACATTTCCGGCTATGTGTCATTTTATAAATTTTTATAAATGAATAATAAAATATTTAAATAAAATTTTTATTTAAAAAAATTGACCGTTATAAACACAAACACGAACAAGGATTAGTGTATAATATCTGTCTGTTTTTAATGCTAATTACTCTTTTATCTAATTTCAAAGTGAACCGCATATTTAATTAAGTTATTTTTTTTTTAATTTAATTTGATTTATTCTTTTTAAAAGAAATTATTATTATTATATACCACAGTTACGTACGAAACATTAGCAAACCCTAACATTAAAAATTAAAAAATATCAAACAAAAATGGAAGATATAGACGATTTGGATGAAAATTGGGATCATTACATAAATGTTACAAAGTATATAAATTTAATTAAAATATAATAATATATTAGTTTCAACAAAAGTGTTATTTTACCACCGATAGATGAATTAAAAAAATATAAAAATAAACAACTTATAAAATATACAGGTAATTGAAATAATTGATAGTAAATTTATATAAATATAAAATTCAGATGAAATTATTGTACATCGAAAAAAGTCGATAGAATATGTTTTTTTTGAAACTCCAAATGCTAAATTATTTACATCTAAATTCACACAAATGTTGATAAAAACACATGAAGTTTATATGACTAATGTACAACAGAGAAAAAATGATAAAAAGGATAATGTAATCATTTTAACTATTAATTAAATTAACATGTTGATAGATATCACACGATAAAAGAATTGTTGGTGTTAAAGATGATGATTATTTCATATTTGGGTCCATTTCACCATCTGATAATAACACCACATTGACGTTTTACGATCCAGAATTGTCGGATGCGGATAAAGTGAAACATGAAAAACAATATATTTTTGCAACTCCAAATTATGTAGTTTTGGTAAAAAAAATAAAACAAAAAAAATAAAAAAATAAAAAACTCTCTTTTAGATGGAAAATTTAACTGGTCAATTGGATTATGTTACTATCCAACAGTTTTTAAAAGACCGAAATATTTATTACAAAATACGTACTCTCCGATATTTCAAGCTTTTTATATTTAAAAAGTATTTATACTTGTGGAGAAAAGGTATTATAATGAAAAAAAACAAGGAGAAATAGTAATGTTAAATTTTATAAAAATAACATTTGTTTAGTCAAGCATTGCAAAATAATTTGATTTTTAAAAAAGACAATCTCCGAAAAACTTATATAACAATCCAAAACATGTTTTCAGAAATATGCAATGCATCTACAAGTTATCTGAAAAAAGATTTTACTATAATTTCAACAAATATTGGTGAAACGTACGTTTTTGAAGATTTAATGAAATGCTTTGAAAAAAATCTGTGTTTTTTCGAAAAAAAACTATCCGACTTGAGGTTATTTGTGTTGAATTTAGTGCATGAGAATTGCATGGTATAATTTGAAATTATATTAATTTTTTTATAATTTTTTTTAGAAAGTATGTGAATCTGAAGGTCTGCCTACTGACTATGAAAATATTGGAAAATACATTGGAAATAAAATACACAAAAAAATGAATGGTATTAATTTTAAAAAAGAGTTTAAAATACTTTATAAATAGATGATTACGCTTATAAAAATATATCTCATTGGAAGCTAGTAATGTCTCAACTCTTGCCCTTTATAAAATTAATAGATTTTGCCTTTAAAAATCTAATATACAATATTAAAATGTGCACTAAACGGGAAATACACAAATTAATAAACAGTGCTTATAATTTCAATACCGAAAAAAAATCTAAAAGATGGACAACAATAAAAAGGAACTTTGATGAAAATATTAAACAATTCAGCAGTGTAAATGCACCCGTCATATCAAATATTGTCAACTATTATAACGAGATTTATAATCCACAGGAGAAGGAGAGTATACATTTTATACTAGTGACAATATCGATAAACGTAAATGAGTTGGATAATGGAGGTGTAGAAAATTCATGCAATTTCGTTGCAAATCTATCACAATCTGTAGAAGAAAACGAAATTAGAAATGGAATTATAAAAATGTTAGATAGAATTGAAAAATTAGAAGGCAAATTAAAAAATTTTAAAATTAAAAATTAATATTTAGAATTATATAATGACATTTCTCAAGATGAAAAGCTAATAAAAATAACAGAAAGTGTTGACTTGAAATTAAACATGGTGGACGTTGTAGTAGAAGATGATTATGAAATTGTAGTAAATAACAACAAATATAACGTGGTCAATCATTTGGCTTTTTCGGCATTTGAAAAAGAAAATGAACAATTGACGAATGAAATATTTTTGGATATAGATGAATCTGAATTAGCCATCTTACGCATTAGAAACGTAAGATTTTATTATTATTGTATAATTTATAATTGATAGATGCTAATGAAAAAACTGATATTTCTTGAAAAATGTCTTCGATATTCAAAAGAAATTAATCACAAAAGTAAGAAATGGACAATCAAAGAATTTTCCACTTCTTTAAAATATTATACAGAATTGGTTATTTTCTTAAAAGTTAAAATTGATTACAATTTTTTGTAGATCACTGAAATTGAAGACCTTAAAACAAAAAGAAAAGTTGGTTTTTACAACGTTAATATACTGTTTTTTAAACAAAAGTTTATTAATTACATTTCCAACATTATTTCTATTATAAGTGTAAAATTACCTGAAGCAGGATTTCGCCTCAACAATGAACTTACCAATGATTTAATGGTAATATTATTTTTTAGTACATGAATCTATACTTGATTAGACTGCCAAGAAAAAACTTAATCGGGAAATTGTGTCTGTCTCACAGTTTATCAAACACGTGGAATACATTTCTGATTTATCTAATTACATTAGCAACTACCAAGAAAAAGCAGCTTTAGTTAGACAAATATACTCTTTAGCAGCGCAATATAATGTGACAGTGACTGAAGTAGATGTAGCAATGTATAAAACTTTACCAATGAGTTTACAGGACGTAAAGGTATGTAAATAAAAATATATTAATTAGTATAGTTAACTATAGAATGCATTATTGTTCTCTGAAGCTAAACTGGAAGAAAACGCTAGTTATTTCTCTGAACAAGTTATGAGTATTTTTGAAAAACTCTCCAATCAAGCAATTAATTTGAGAGAAATGACAATAGATAAAAGCTTAATAAATCCTACAAACGATAAAATAAATACCAGAGTGACTATAAATCATATCGTCGAAATGAATAAACAATTACGACTGGATTTTTTCGAAAATGCCACCTTTTATGAAACAATAAAAATGATAAAGTCACACGAATCTTCCACGAAAGGAGATACAAGGTATTTGGCGCAGAATAATGTGGATGAAATCGCTAGTAAAATACATTCGTTGCTTCTGAGTTTAGATAATGATATTAATTTAAGAGATTTACTATGGAAAGCTTATGACGAATGGGAGGAATGGAACGGAAAATGGCAATACGAATATCTTGATAATTTGGATGTTGATTATATTCAGAAATTTGTGCAGGACATTCTTCTAAAAGTACAATTAATGGAAAAGGATTTACCAAAAAGCGAAATATTGGACAGTTTGAAAAAGAGTCTACACGAATTTAAATTGATTTTACCTGTCATTGTAGATTTGAGAAATCCTCACTTGAAAAAAAGACACTGGGAGCAGATCGAGAGGGTTACGGGTTTCAAAATAAAACCCAATGTTGGTCAAAAGCCTTTAATAATGTCTAAATTTCTTAGTATGAATATCACGTATCACGCAGACAAGATTCATGGAATTTCATCTTTAGCTACTCATGAATCTTCATTACGAACCATGCTAGATAAAATACGCGTTTTATTTTCAAAATACGAGTTTACTATATCGACGCATACAAAGAGCAAGATTATGATTGTTAATGGGTTTGAAAGTGAACTGTTGCCTCAATTGGAAGATAGTAAAATGACCTTGGTAATGATCCAATCTTCTAAATACGTAACCCCCATCCAAGATGGAGTGAAAGAATGGATACGAAGAGTCGATTTGGCCATAAAAACCGTCGTCGAGTGGTCTATATGTCAAAAAAACATAATAAACTTATCCTGCGTCTTTTACATTACAGACATTCAAAAGCAACTCAAAAACGAATCTAGACAATATTTCGTTCACGAAAAATCATGGAGTGACATGATGGCATCTGTTGCAGAAAATATGAACGTTATGAATGCTACGACGACCATGAATTTGTAATGTTAACATTTAAAGAATTTTAAAATTTAATAATTTAGGTACGAAAATTTTTCAAACATCAATAGTAACTTGGAAAAAATAATAAAAATGTTTGACTTGATTATCGAATTTAAAAGGACTCTTTTTCCGCGTTTTTATTTTTTGAGTAATAGCGACATAATTACAATGCTGTCCTTTTCCAACAATGTGGAAAATATTCAACAATTTATGGGGAAATGTTTCATCAATATTGCTCGTCTTGGAGTAGAAAAGGTGTTTGCTAAAAATACAAACTCGTGCAGTATCAATAGGTTGATTTCTGTAGAAAATGAATGTGTTGATTTCATCCGACCTGTTCGCGTAAGAGGCAGTATCGAACAGTGGCTTTCTTCTGTAGAAACAGTCATATTCGACAGTGTCAAAAAAATGATAAAAGTGGCTGTAATTAATCAAGACGAAGATACTGAAAAGTGGCTATTGTCTCATTCTAGCCAATCTCTTGTCGTAGCGAATCATATCCATTTCACCTCTTTGATAGAAAGCGCTATATGTACTAAAAGTTTTAAACAAGTTTACAACAAAGTTATGAAACAGATTGACATCATTCTCAACATTGTACATAGAAAGAAGATGGGCCTTGTCAACAGGTTATGTATGAAGGCCATGCTCACTTTAAACGTACATATTAGAGATGTCATAGAATATCTGGATAGCGAAAATGTGACATCAAATAAAGATTTCAAATGGCTAAAACACATGAGATATTATTGGTTGAAAGAAGAAAACGAGTGCATCATTGAACACAATCATACACACTACAACTATGCTTATGAGTATATTGGTCCATCTACGAGACTGGTCGTGACAAACTTGACAGAGAGAGCTCAATTAACAATTTCGTGCGCTCTCCAGTTTAATTACGGAGTCGCTCCTACAGGTCCAGCAGCCACAGGAAAGACGGAAACAGTGAAGGACATGGCCAAGTGTCTTGGAAAACGGTGTGTGGTTTTTAATTGTTCAGATGCCATAAGTATTCAGACAATGACAAAATACTTTATTGGAATGACGACTACAGGTTGTTGGATATGTTTCGACGAGATAAACCGTCTGGGGGTAGGTGTATTGTCAGCTGCAGCCCAACAGATTCAAGTTATCAAGGCTGCTAAAGATTCAAACTACCAGAGGTTCAATATATCAGGCAGAGACACACAACTAAACAAGTCTTGTGCAATATTTATAACTATGAACCCCATAGAGTACTCTATAAAACGAGTTGATCTTCCGGAAAACCTTAAATTACAATTTAGGTATATTGCCATGATGGTGCCTGATTACGGTGTAATTGTGGAAGTTTTATTGCTGGCCGAAGGATTGCGCAGCTTTGAATCTCTAGCAAGTAAAATCATCTACATTTACCAACTGGCTAGTAAAACAATGTCTACCCAACATCATTATGATTTTGGACTTCGAGGTATAAAAAGCGTTGTCCAATTTCTTTCCATCGATAAACACAATTTTTTGTCAAATAAAACCAACATGAATACTAAAGACGAAGAACACTTGGTTATATCTGCCATTTTGAAAGTGAATAATTGCCGACTTGTGAAATCAGACCTTGATATTCTTAAAGATATTATTATAGACGCTTTTGGCCCCAGTTCGATAAGTGACACGTGTAATAAGGATATTGTTAAATTTTCCATTAATCTAAACTACAAATTATTACAAATGGAAAAATCAAAATTTCAACAAGATAAATGCCTTCAATTTTACCAACAACTGGATATTAATCATGGAGTCATTTTTATCGGTCCTAGCGGGTCGGGTAAAACAAGAATAAGACACGTGGTAGAGAATTTACAAATGGCAATAGACGTAGTGCAAGAAGAATGTCGGAAGGAGTACAACGCAGAATTTTCTCTACTGGAGCAGAATAACTTTCCCCTTACCATGTTGGACAGGATAAACAGAAAAATAAAAAAGAATCGTTGTTCGTCATATATAATGAATCCACTCAGTGTCGACAATGATGAGATTTATGGATTTTTTGACCCTCTTACTTTAGAATGGAATGATGGAATAATTGGGAATATTGTGAGAATGTGTACAGAGAAGGAGAATAATTCTCGTGGGTCTAAAAATTACGTTTCTGCCAACTTGTCTATCGGAGAAAAAAGTTCTACACCAATAACTTCGCGCACAACAACTGCAATGTCCAGAATGTCTCACAAATCTTCTGAAAAGGAAGAGCATTTTGTAGATACCATGTCTGCACCAAATTACCGAAGATTAATGGTTTTTGATGGGCCAATCGATTCTTATTGGATGGAAAATTTGAATTCTGTGCTGGACGATTCGAAATTATTGTGTTTACCAAACGGCGAAAGATTAAATATTCCCAAATCGTTACGTTTTATATTTGAAGTTGATGATTTAACAAATTCTAGTCCTGCCATAATTAGTAGATGTTCCATCGTATATGTTGATCAACGTGTTGTATCATGGAAAACATTTGTAGCATCTTGGTTAAACTATTCGTTACCTTCCTATCTTTCAAAATATTCCGTATACATAAATCAACTTTTAGAAAATACCTTTTTACAGTGTATGAATTTTCTGGAAAAGTACAAAGAACAAGTCGATTTATCAACCATTACGCAAATTTACCAAATAAAAAATTTCTGTACTGTCTTTCTGGTCATGTTGAATGACTTGTTTGATAAAAATGCTCTGATAAATAAGCCTGAAGAAAGTGTGGAATTAAACGTTCAAGTAGGTATCATGTCTGATGATAAATCCAATATTACTACTAAAAACGCATCTTACGCTACAAAACTCTACTTATCTGAATCGGTTGAATTGAAAAACTTGATTGGAAAAGTATATGCCCTTTCTTTAATATGGAGCGTAGGAGCAAATTTTAAAATTGGATCAGAATCTTGCAATAATATTCAAGATACTTTCTCAGACTTTGTATTTAAAATGTTTGAAGAAAATGTCCAAATGGGTGTAGTATTGATGAACGGAACCAGTCTTTATAACCAATATATTGATAAAATGGATGGAAAGCTACATAGTTTTGAATATAAAATTTCAAAGCATGATTCATCGGTATTTGAAATAACTCGAAGGACGCGATTCGCATGGAAAGGGACATACATTGACTATACTTTTTTAACTTTAGAAATGACGAGATTAATATATATAATGGATTTGTTGGTCGATTCAAACTTTCCGATATTGTTATCTGGTCCTTGTGCTACCGGAAAAACAACCATAATACAGTATTTATACGATCAAGTGTCTAAAAAGTCGATAAAAGCAGATGATGCTAGTTCGAAAGCACCGACTAGTACGTTTATTAATGAGAGAATAAACAATTTCACGTGTTTGGATCAATTTCGAACTAGAATTTTTGACAGACTAATTAGATCAAAAAGTAATATATTCACGCTTCCATCTAAAGGAAAGGCGTTCTACTTTATTGAAGATGTCAATACATGCCAAACGAATTGTTTTGGATCTCAAAATATTGTAGAATCATTAAGAGAGTTTGTAGATTCTTCTCAGATTTATCACGAAGGAATGTACCGTACTGTTGACAATTACTCAATCGTTGCATCTATTCGCTCGTCTCAAGAGTATGGCGAATATTACGACTCCAATAGAAGCAAATGTATAAATCGATTACAGCAGCGTTTCTTGTGCTTTTCAGTTGCAGAGCCTTCGGCATTATCAATAGAGTCAATTTTTCATGTTAAACTGGGAGCCTTTTTCCAATTAAACAATTTTACAGCAGATGTATCAAATGCAGCTTTCTCTACAGTGACAGCTTCAGTTGACATGTACTGTAGAATGAAGAGTTGTTTCATTTCTTCCCCTAAAAATCCTAATAATAACTTTTCCATCCATGATATATCAAAGATATTTAATGGTCTCTTGTTGGCATCTCCAAAGTTTATTAAAAAAAGAGAAGAATGGATTCAACTCTGGGCACATGAGACAAATAGAGTCTTTTTGGATAGGTTTTCAGATTCTAAAGATGTAGATTCGTATAACGATCAGTTGCGTCAAGTTATGATTTCCAATTTTCTCACATCCCAAGATAATTCTAAATTTAACAACATTTACTGCAATTTCATGACAAACAATACTAGAATCTCTATAAGTAGCAAACAGTCGACGTTTCAACTCTATTCGCCTTTTAGTATAAAGGAGGTTGAAAATTATATTCATAAATTTATCATGCAGTCTCCTACGGAAAAGTCTATTGCAATTTATGATTACATCATTTTAAAAATATGCCAGATTCTGCGTATTATATGCTGCGACATGGGACATTTAATTTTAACAGGTGACAAGTCTCAAGAGAAAATTTCAGTTTTGATGTTTGCATTAGAAATGACCAAAGTACAGTCAATTTCACTGCCATTTTCTACCAGCTACAACTATCACGAATTTACAATTGATTTTCAAAAACTTTTATCCGAAACGTGTTTTAAAGACAGAAGACGAGCTTTAATTGTAAAATCTAGTGACATTATAGATGATTTAATTCTTGGAGATATTTTTGCTTTTGTGTCTGGAAAAAGGATTGAAAATTTCTTCTGCAATGAAAAAATGAGCAAATTGATTTTAATGACAAAGGAATATGCAGGAAAGAACGAAGAATTTGTACGAGATGATGAGATTCTAGATTATCTTAATATGGTACACAATTTTTAAATTAAATTTTATTATAACATGTTATTTAGCTCATTAGAAAGAACCTTACTATCATTTTGCTAATTAGTAGTTTGGATAAGAATGAAAAATTCAACGTATTTTGTGACCAAGTGTCCATCAGTAGATGTACACTAATAGCATTTAGAGAAATTGATATAACATCACGATTCAAAGTAACACAATATTATATTGACACTTTTATTCCGAAAAATATCCAAGATGTTGTACTGATAAACAAGACTAGTGTTATAAACTGTATACTTGAATTATATGATTCTACAATCACACTTTTACCTAAAAATAAGAATCTGGCGGATAAGTTTGTCTATTTTTTACAAGTTTTTTGCAAAATAATTTCTCAAAATTACGATAAAATAACTAAAGATATACAACGGTTGAATAAAAGTATCCAATATTTCCAACAGTCAAAAGATTCCATCAGAGAAATGGAAAAACAATTGGTTGACTTGGGACCCCTTATTAATGATAAAGAAATAGAGATTGAACGTTTGATGGATAACATTTTTGAAAAGCAGGCATCTATCGAAAAAGTATTTACAATTATTAACTCGGAAGACGATTCATTCCAACAAAATATTTCTATAGTTAACGAATACGCAGAAAAGTGTAAAAAAGATATTGAGTCTGTGGAGCCCATTCTCAATGATTCTATGGCGGCTCTCCAGCATGTCAATAAAAATGAAATTTCAGAAGTTAAAGCTTATGCTAATCCACCTAAATTGGTAAAATCTGTCTTATATTCTCTTGCCATATTATTTGATAAAACGGAAACATGGGGGGTGTCAAAACAGATTCTGTCAGACTCAAATTTCGTAGCAAATCTACTAAACTACAACAAGAATCAAATAACTGTAAAAATGGCCAATAAACTAAAAAAATATACTCGCTGTAAAGATTTTAACGTCAAGTCTGTCGGTAAAGTATCAAATGTTTGCAAATATTTGTGTCAATGGATATTGGCCATCGAAAACTATTACGAAGTTAAAATTAGTATGATTCCGAAAGAAAAGGATATTTATAATGTCGAAGCTTTTATGAAATGCTATAAACATAAGAGGGATAAAAGAGAAATGCTAAAGGACAATGTGCAAGTTTATTTAAAAAAATTAAACTCTGATTACAATCAAGCATTGCAAGAAAAATCAAATTTAAATTTCGAAAAGGAGCAAACATTTTTAAAAATGAAACGAGCAAGAAATATTCTCACGGCACTAGAAAAGGAAAAGGAAGAATGGATTGAAAAAATTCAAATTCTAAACAGACAATACTTGACAATAGTCTCAGATAATATAATATCAAGCGGTTTTATCGTCTATTTGGCAGATCAAGTGTTGGACGTAAGAAAGCAAGTGCTGGATACATGGATAGAAAAAGTGTTCAAAGGTTCTAATTTAAAATTTATGGAAAATTTCAATTTCATTGAATCACTCGTCACATCAAGAAAAGTAAATTTTTGGATAAATAGGAAATTACCAGTCGATACGACTTGCATCCAGAATGTTATTATAACCAAGTTTTCACATAGAATTCCCCTTTTCATAGATCCTCATTTGATCACGCGAAATTGGATACTTTCTACTTTTACTGTCAGGTTCAGAGAGATTGACCATTGTGAAGTCACAGACGCCATTCTGGAAAAGGCTTGTTTATTAGGTGAAACTTTGTTGATAACAAACAGCAGTTTAACAGTGGAAGGTCTCTTGAGAATTTTGATCACTTCATTACAATTTAACATGGAAGATGATGATAACGTGACAAAAATCATAGACTACAACAGCAGACAAATTGAAGTTAATGAATCTTTCAAGTTGATATTAATGACCACAGATATTAATTATTCTCCATCAAGTAGTGTCCAAGATTATATTCATATTGTTAATTTTATGATAACCGACGAAGCGATGGTAGACACTTTCTTATCCCATCTGGCCAATTTGTTTATCCCCATGATTGAAGAAAAGCGTACTAAATTAATCGCTTCTTTAGAAACGGACGAGCAATTATTAGAGTCGGTAGAAAAACAAAATCTCGAATATTTAGTAACACATCAAGACGTTTTATTAGATAAACAAGAAATTTCAGATTCTTTTAAAAAAAGTGAAATTTTAATAAATGACATAAAGAGTAGATTATTGAAATCAAAACTTGAAGAAGATAAAATTGAAAAGCTTCGAGGATTTTTTAAACCTCTCGCAAAAAAATTATCTACAATATATCAAGTTATTGCCAATTTGCAAAAGATTGATTCCATGTATATTTTTTCTTTGTCTCATTTGTTAGAAACAATAAAAGATAATTTAAAAAAGTCATTTACTGATTGGTTTAAAGATATTACCACAGAAATACCAATATTAAGTGTCGATTCAGCCTTTTCCACAAAATTAAGAAAAAAGTCCGACTTTAACATTTTTAAAACTGGCGATGAAAGTTTAAAAGTTGACCATGTTTTTGCGCAATTTACCTCGTTTATTACAAACATTATTACTCTTGATATGAGCGTATTGTCAAATCTAAACAATGTTTTGAAATTGAAAAAGTATTTTGAAGATGCTTTTGAAAATGTATCAGTGGTCGTTTATACAAAGGTCTGTTATGCTCTGAAGCCTTTAGATAAGATTTTGTTTGCCTTTTTATTGGCAGTGTGTTTGGACTCGGAATATTTACATGAAAATTATCTGCAACATTTTATTGCTTTGTGTGGAACAAACAAGGATGGTATCAAAAATAATCTTCATGAGATTTTTCCATTTGTGGAAGACTGCCGTGAGAAATTGGAAAAAAGTTTTTATTTTGATCAATTTAAATTGTCAAATGAACCCTTTAATACGGCGATTAAATTACGTGAGGCACATCAATTGTTTACCAACTTGAACAATTTTCAAATTCTAATTCTTGTCGAGATTTTTAGACCTGAAAAATTATATCAAGCAATGGTCAATTTTTCATCTAAAAGTTTAAAATTTGATGTACTTAAAAGCATAAATATTGTTTCGATAAAAGACATTTACGCTGTATCTAAAAATTCTGCACCCATTATCTTCATCATGGGTCCAAATGCTGACCCATCAAACGATCTCATCGATTTTGCAAAACAATTAAGAGGATCGAGTAACCATGTGGACATTTTATCTTTAGGGAGTGAAAAAATTGGTGGTGTAGAGAAAGTTGTTAACAAAGCTGAACAAATGAAAGGTAAATGGGTTTTTTTGCAAAATTATCATTTGGAACCATCATTATTTAATGAAATATCTCGAATTATTAAAAGATACCAAGATCCTAATTATAGGATGGACAAATATTACAGATTGTGGATTAGTTTAAAGCCCTATGAGAATATTAATTCTTCAATCTACTCTTCAGGCTTTAAATTTTATATAGAAAATAAAAATGACTTTAAAACTATGATGAAAGAATCTTTTCATAATTCTGTGGATCAAACGTACTTTGAAGGTGAAAATACAAGTAAAATGGAAAAGGCCATGATTTACTCTATATGCATTTTAAATTCAGTCATAAATGCTAGAAAGCAATATGGGAGAAACGGATGGAATATTTCTTATGATTTCAATAGGACAGATATGATAATGTCAACTACACAGGCGAACCATTTTGTTCTATTAGTAAAGGAATCGATAGATTTTGATTTCGGAGCATTTACTCAAACATCAGACGAATCTTGGTCTGCTTTGAGAACGATATTAAAGATTGTAACTTATGGGAGTATTATAATGGACATTTGGGATAAAAAGTGTATTGAAAGTTTTATTGATGTGTTGATATCCCCGAGTATTTTTGAAAATGTGGATAATCCTTGGTATAAAATCATACCAAAAGACTTTAAAAATGTTGATTACTCAAATACAGAATATTTTATATCACAGATTAATAATAACGAAGAATATGAACTATTGGGACTGGATAAAAATGTCGATGTCGAAAAAGCTAGGAACAGTTCATTAAATATATTGGATATGGTTAAAAGTGTACTTGATATCAAAGAAATGTAAATATTTATTTATAAATAAAAAATAATAATTTTTAAAGCAGCAATACAATCGACAATAACTATAATATACCGACTATTGAAAAGTTTCAAAATATTATTAAAGTATTTTCTTATACTACTCAAAAAATTATTGAAAAAAAGAATACAAATGTAAAATATGGATTTAAACAGATAAGTCTTGATGATATATTTTCTATGGGGCAAGATGATTCTCAATTTGAGACACTTTACAGTTTGGAACGACGTCAATTGCTAAAAAATGGTTATTTAAATAATTAAAAACTACTTTACAATTATTTTAGCAAATATTGAACATGTTAAAAAAGAGATTAAAGTCGTTAAAAACTCGAAAATATTTATGTTTTTGCGTCAAGAAGTTTTGGTATTGGATGATATTATAAAATGTATTCATGATAGTTGTGTGGACGTTTGCAATGTTTTAAATGGGAAAAAATCTGAAACTCAAAGAATTTTTAAAATAATGCAACATGTTCTATCCAACAAAATACCATTCGATTGGATGGTATGTATTATAATTATAATTATTTTATTTGTAAAAAAGTATAATATTGTATAGAAAAAGTCTTACACTACATTAAAACCTCTGGGCGAATGGATTAACGAAATGCAAAAAAGACAAGATTATTTTATCCAGTGGATATTAATTTATACTAGAAAGGTGGAAAATATTTTGAGAAATGAAAATGAATCTTCATACAATCATATCAATAAATTTTGGTTTCCCATGTTTTTGAGACCTCAGATATTCCTCCTCACCTTACAACAGCAGCATGCTTATGATAATCGAGACTCGACCATGAATTATACGATTGATTTTGAAGTGAGGAAAAACGTAACAAATGTCAATGAAAAATATATACATTTTATGGACGCTGAAACAAACTACACATTGTATGGTCTCAAATTGGAAAACGGGTTTTTAAACACGGAAAACAAAATTTTATCATCAAACGAACAAAATTTATCCAGTTTATTACCAGACGTCAGTGTCATCTTTAAAAGAGTTGAAAAGATTAAAGTCGTTTTTTCAGACTCGAAAAAAAGCTTTTTTTATTGTCCAGTGTATAAAAGTCAAATTAGAAATGATAAAATTCTCCAAAATGGACAATCGGCGAATTATATTTGTTCAATTCCTTTAGAATACGAAAAAAATGAAAACGATAATCTACTAAACGGATTTATTATCAAAAGACTTGCTATCATTTCAGAATTATAAATTAATAAATTAAACTAATTGTTTTCTTGACCTTTTTACACTAATCTTATTTAATAATCTTAATTATTTAAACATTAAAACTTTTAACATGAAAGACTCGAAACAGAAAGCTACTATCGTCATTTTGGCCATTATAATCATTTTAATGGTTGCTGTTGTTATTGCATTTGCAGCATTATACACTACATCATTACAAGTAAAAAAAGTAAAAAAGGAAAATAAGAATATCCAAAGTCCGATTAATTTGACAAAAAACAATCTAATCAGCGTAGAGTACAATTCAAATGACGACCCTTTAAAAAGAATAGTAAACTTTCTTACTATAACGGAATTTAAACTAAAGAAAAAGAGTAATGTTAAATTCTTAAAAGATGATAAAAATAACGTGAACCCTAAAATTAATCTAACTATTGGATATATTAATTATGGAGTGTATATATTAGAAGGATTTCATTTTCATTGGTCACATGAATCAAAGGATGGATCTGAACATGCGATTAATGGTGAACTGTTTACTGGAGAAGTAATAAATAAAATTTAAACAATATTTTAATAAATCCAGATGCATGTTTTGTTCTACAATGCAAAGTTTAAAAACATTGAAGAAGCAGTAGGACATATCAATGGAGTAACAGTGGTGGGTGTTTTGATTGAAGAATTTAAAGTAACTATTTATTTATATATAAAATAATCGTTTTATTTAATCTAGAATTCGCAAATTACAGCCGATGTCAAGATAACCGATAAATTAACCAATTTGATAGAAAAAAATGAAAATGACGAAATTTCAATGAATTTTAATGGAATGTTTCCTAGTAAAAACTGTTCATTATTTTTTTTAACCATTTTTTTAAGAACAAGAAAAATTTCCCCATTTCCTATATATTGGATCTTTGACGACCCCTCCTTATACTGAGAATTTGCAATGGATAGTTTTAGAAACACCGGTAAAATACAGTACAGACCAGGTAATTTATATTAAATGTTATCATGATTCATTAATAAAACTCTAGATGGCAATATTACGTAAATTCCAAGGTCACAAAAGGTACTTTTTTAATTAAAAAAATATTTTTAAAATACATACTAGAACTCTTCAACCACTCAATGATCGATATGTTGCATACATTAGTTGATTAATGAATAAATTATACACAAAAATTATTTTTTTCAGTAAAAACATCGCTTATAAATTATTAATACATGGACTACATTAATAACAATTAAAGTAATCCAGATAAATAATTAAAAAATGGAGCTACTCTACCTTTCATAAAATGGTATTATCACACTACTCGACATACATATTATTAGAATTATTAAACGAGTCCTACAAAATGTACTAACTAAGCTCATAATTTTTAAACAACTTTTTAAACAGCATTTTTAAATGGCAGAAACAAAAAATCGAATTATTGTCGGAATACTGGCGGCAATAACTGTCATAATGCTAGTTATTGTTTTAGTTTTTGCAGTTTTGTACTTTACATCGATAAAAGAATCGGCACCTGAAAAATTGGACAATATCCAGAGTCCTATAAATCTTGTACAGAGTACTTGTCTCCAGTATGATTCTATGCAAAAATCATTAAAAGGTGTAGTTGATTTTCTTACAATCACAGATTTTAAACTCAAAAATAAGAAACACTTTAAATTTCTCAAAGAAGATGATAAGGATGTTAATCCAAAGATTAACCTCAATATTGGTCACATTAATTATGGTGATTATATTCTGGAAGGGTTTCATTTCCATTGGACTAATAATACAAATGATGGATCTGAGCATGCTATTGAGGGTAAACTTATGGCAGGAGAGGTTAACGTTAATTTTACACGTTTTAAAATATTCTAGATGCACGTTTTGTTCTATAATGCGAAATTTAAAGACATTGAAGAAGCCGTTGGTGAAATTAATGGCGTTACAGTATTTGGAGTTTTGATTGAAGAAATTGAAGTATTATAAACTTGATATACTATATATTATGTAACCATATAGACCGTACGACCCTTTTATAACAATTAACCCTTAAAAAAATTATAAAAAACGAAGTAGAATTTCATATATAGTATCATGAAAATATTGACCATCACGAAAAAAATCTATCTTTTTAATATTGACCAGTTAAATTCTAAAAAATATCTAGCTATTGCTGGTTCATGAATTTTTGGTTCTTTTTGGGCAATATAAAAAAAATAAATTTTTTTTTAATTTAAAAAATAGTTTAAACTTTTCCATAGTGTTTCGTAAAAATCCAGAAAATCGATTCGGCCTATTTTATATACATATTTCAAAATTAATGTATAGAATTCTAAAATGACAGCCGACACTGATGTTACAACTAAATTGGAAGAATTTGTTACAAAAGTAGAAAAGGACGAAATAACAGTAAATTTCAAAGGACTATTTCCAGGTAAAAAGAAATGAAACATATTTAATATTACATAGAGATTAATGTCAACTCAAAATATCCACATTTCATGTATGTAGGATCTCTGACTACACCTCCTTATACTGAAAACTTGCAATGGGTCGTTTTTCAGAATACTGTTAAATACACTACTGATCAAGTAATTATTTTAATTAATGAAAATTAATTATATTATTTTAGATGGCTATATTTAGAAAATTCACAGGTTATAAGAGGTAATAATATTATTGTAAATTTATAAATATTTTATTTATAGAAAACTGCAACCTCTGAATAATCGACACGTTTCATTCGTGAAAAATTAACTAATATAATGTTAACTGTTAATCACTAATAAAAACTTATTCAACTTATTTTTATAAATATTAAATTTAAGGGTTACGGTAAAATATTAATCATAACAACGTAAACATGAATTTGTTTTCTTCAACTATACAATATCACTAATTTTTTAAAAAATTATAATGAATGATTCTATGGATCGTGAAGACAGTTTGTTGGACTTTGAATTGGATGTCATGCTAGGAAGTAACGAGGAAAGTGAAAAAACTTTACCTACCATTGAACAATTGACGAAAAAATTGGATATTGTAAAGATGATTGACTTTTCAAAATATGTCAATGCTTTATGCGATAATATAAATAGATATTCAAACGAATATAATATTGTAGAGTAATAATATCAAATGTTTATTAAATTTAATTTTACATTACAGGAAAGCCATCCAAAACTCTAAAGACTCGTTAAATAGTTTTAATCGTGAAATTTTAAAAAAAACTGCAATTTTTCGACAATTGAACGAAAAGAAAAATGACAAGTATATGAAATATTTTAAAAACATTATGAATTATTAGTATCACAAAATGCAACCTTTTATTGAAAGAAATAAAGAAAATAGAAAAGGAAGCATTTCACGAAAAAGAAGTGACGAGAGAATTGATTCTGACACTAGCTGACGTTGGGTAAAATTAAACTTTAATAGTTAAATTTCAACTATTTAGACAAAATCGCAACAAGTTAAAATTACGATTGAATGATATAGAAATAGACACTGCAATTTTGAAAAAGGACCAATTGACAAAAGCAAAATTTGAAAAATTAAAATACGAAACACGTCTAGAAAAAATAAAACAGCAAGACAAGAATAAAAAATATACTTTAAACAACCTTTTAAAGTAAATATTTTTTAAATTAATAAAACTTATTTTAGAAATGAAAAAGATAGAATTGATAAACAAGAAGAGAAACTTTTTAAAGAAAATAATGGTCTGCAAAATTCAAAGCAAGTGTTGAAAAAATATCTAGAAGAAAACATCAACAAGTATATTAAATATTAAAATTAAAATTTATAATAATAATAATAATAATAATAATATAGAATTAATCTTGCTAATGAAAAAAAATTCAAAGAAAATATCAACAAAAAGAAAAAACAATTAAATGGTTTAAAAAATTTAAAAGACGCCATTAAGCATTCTAAAGAAATTATCAATATTTCGAGAGCTCGGAAATGTGAAGTAGAACAAACGAAAATTGATAACGACATTGTTGTATATGAAAAATTAAAAAATGAAGGCTATGATGCTGCTCAAGAAATGGTGTCGAAAAGTTACAAAAATGATCATGAAAAAGAAAAAATGTTTATAAAAATATATTATATATTGTATTAATTTTCATTTAGAATCTTTGAAAAATTAAAATTAAGAAATCGTCAAGAAATTGTTGCAAACCTTTTATCAGAACAAAGAGATGTACAAAGGAGAAAAGAAAATTATGGTTATTTGTTTGATGATTCAAGAGATGAATATGATGATGATGTAAAAAACAAACTTTTCGTTGAAAACAGATTTGATCAACTTATAGAAAATGTTAATTGATAAATAAAAATTTTTATTTTAAAAAAATATTTTTAGTACAATTTTCAAAACGATCAAAAAACTTCAGAGTTGTTAGAAAATGTAAAAGTTGAATCAGAAGTGTACAATCATTCCAACAATATATTGCATAGTAGTGTTGATATATCAGCAAATCCAGAATTTCCCGCTCTGTATGATGAAGAAGCTTCAAGAGAAGCAGTCAAAAAATCTGAAACCTTATACAAAACAGCAATGAAGGTAAAACCTGAATTTATACATGTAAAAATTATAAAATATTTAGAAGAGACACGAGATAAACATGCACGAGTTGAAAAAAAACAGAACAATAATTCAAAAAGTGAACGGCAGAGTTTTAAAAACCAAAGCTTATTATAGCACGCCAAATGAAATAATTTTTAAAGATTTTGTTCTTGATGAGTCCTATTCACAGAATGTTACTCTTACAAACATTTCTTACACTATAAACTATATAAACTTTGAAAGTGTATCTGAAAATTTGAAAGATTTCGTTTCTATCGAGTAATGTTTTTAAAAATTTTTTGTATAAATATTTTTTAGATTCACCCCTCCTGGACAATTGTCGGCCGGATTATCTTGTACTATGGTTGTTCACTTTAATCCCAAAATTTGCCAAGATTTGAGTGGATTTATTCACATGTCATGCCAAACTGGAGCGATAGATTTATCTTTAAAATGTTTTACGAAAAAAACAAAAGTAAATGGGATGATAAAACAATATATATTAAAAAATTATAGATCAGAGTCGAAACTGAATCAGTCGTTTTTAGCAATATTGTGATTGGTAACAGTACATCAAAATGTCAAAAAATTTACAATGATGGAGCTCTACCCACTTATATTAGCATATATTCTGCTGTCTCCGCAATGTCCGAAAAGAGCCTATTACTATCTAACGTTGTAATAATTAAAAAAATTATTTTTCGATTGTTAAATTAGCAGACCCCAGTTACTGAAAAAGAAATGCTAACAGAAAATGAACAAGATCAAAAAGATACACTTTCTAGTTTGAAATAAAAAATAAAATAAAAATATACAAAAATAATTAGATACTGAAACAGAAGAAATTAGTACAATTATTGAATCATCCACGACTAAAGACTTCAAAGATGAAGACAGTCAAGACATGGCATCAGAATCTAATGAACAAGTAATTGAAGGTAGTAGAACTACTAGTGCTACAAAATATAAGGAAAGTTTCACTCTGTCTCAAAATTATCAAGTTAAATTATTTAAAACTAATTTAAAATTATTCCTAGAATATCCACCTTGGACCATATTCTACTAAAAGTATAAACATATTATGGAAACCAGATTTAGTGGGTTATCAGAGCTCGGAATTTATAGTAGAATCTGAGAACGAACTACAAGATAAGGTTTTATTAATTTTATAAAATTAAATAAAAAATATTTAGATATCATTTAAAGTTGAAGGCGTAGCTATTGATGTCCCAGTTCAAACGGACAAGGACGTTTACAATTTCAAAATCTGTTTTATTGATCGGTTATATCAAGATACAGTAACCATCTATAATAGGTATAAATATTTAATTTAAAAATGAAAATTTATATAATTTTAGAGATACAACTGCACATAAATTATTCTTCAAAATCGACACCAGATTGAGTAATTACCTGGAAGTATTACCTGTTAAAGGATATGTACAAGCAGAAAGTTCCTTTACCGCTCAAATAAAATTCCGACCTTGGTTAATTTTTATAAATATTTAATTTTTAATTTTTATTTTAGCAAAAAACTGATAGAAATGCAACATTTTGTCAACAGTGAAAAAATGTCTTTTGAAACAGACATTACAATATTAGTAGCAAACCAAGAAAAGGCAATAACATTTAAGTTGGTTGCGATTCTCACAACATCAGACATAATTATTGAGCCAACAGATATAGATTTTGGTCATTGTACCACTGAAGAATCAGTCATTTCATCCTTTTATATAAAAAATATGTCTATTCTTCCACAGAATTTTGGATTTGTCAATTTACCACAGGTAACTTTTATTTATAAAACAGTTAAAATGAGACAAAACATCAAGTACAAATTGCAAGTTTTACTTTTATCTTTGAAATTTTGTATTTTTTTATCAAATGATACAAGAATCTTTTTATGGAAATTCCACTCTTTATTTTTAGACTGAAATGTTCGGTATGATTTTGATGTAATAACTGTGGTTATTTTCATCATTTGTTTTTTTTCCATCATATTTATGCGTAAATCCATTTCTAGGTTGTGGAATTTTTCAAAAGACAATTCACCAACATTCACTAATAAAAAATTTATATTCATCTTTAAATTTTTTTCGCACAAGTTTTTTGACATGATGAAATTTTCAAATGAAACAATTTCCAGATTTTTTCTCTTGATAACATTTTTCATGTGATTAGATTTAATAGAATCAAGAATGAGTACGTTTTGAGCGTCTTTTAGTTTAACTTTGAATAATCCTTCTTCCACTGAAGAAATTGTATCAATTTTAGAGAGTGGAGATTTACACTTTTTTTTTAAAAAATACTGATGAGCTATTCCATACTTTTCAACTAAAAAATGTAACTTTTCATGTTTTTGAAATGTTTTTTTTGTAGCAATTAATGAGAATGAGACATTTTTCAAACATGTTATTTTAACTTTGTCAAAATTGTGAAATTGTTTATTGTTAAAAATGTTTATATAAGTTGGTGAAACAAAAAGAAACAATTGCTAAATGAATTTTTTTAATAATTTTTTAAAATCAATTTTACCTCACGATTAACGCCTTTTAAAATTTCAAAATTTACTTTTTGATTCACTAAAATAACAATTTCGTAATACACGTTCATATTTCTAAATAATTGGTGTATTTTTGAGATTAGTATTCCTTCAAATCTATCGTTTCCATATTTAAACTGTGCTTCTTTTTTTAACATGACAAATGGATCACTCTATTTAAATTAAATTAAAATCAAATGTCTATATTTTAAAATTACCAATCTAATAAACACTTTTACCTTGTATTTACTCTCTATGTGACAAATAAAATTGATGTAAATAACTAGAAATTTAATTTTTCTCAGGAAAGGAATCATTTATAAAATGTATAAATTAAAATGATCGAAATTTGAGAAGTATAATTATAATTTGAATCCTTTTAGTTTATAGATATCCAACCCAATGACGGGTTTGGTACTCTACTCCCTAATCAATCACTCAAAATGGATGCCATTTTTACAGCTCAGAAAGCAACCGAATACAAGGATAAAATCAAATTAAAAAATATGTTTAACAGGTTTTTTTAATTTCTACATTATAATTATTATTATAACCACTATTACTAGATGCTATTATTTAAATGTCTGTGGAAAAGGAGTTTTGCCGCCTGTCAGATTTTCTCACAACTGTATTAAATTTGCAGCTACTTCTGTTGGGGACATGTGTACCGAGAAAATACAAATTACCAACCACCATACAAGTATGAATCAGTTTACCCACCCGCTGCCTAAAATTGGAAGTGGTATTTTTTCAATTAATAAAAATTTAAATTATTTTGTGTAAAGGATTGCCACTGAAGATTGGACCCATTTCCTTTGAATTTAAGCCCGAAGCAGATTGTCCAATTTCTATTTCACCCTCTGTAGGAGTAGTTTATCCCAAATGTGTAATTTATTAATGAAATTATTTTTTTTATTTCATTCCAATAGTCAAAGACTATACGTTTCCGTTTCAAGCCAAAAATTCTGGATACCGATATTGAAAAGGAAATGAATATTCTGAACAATAACGTAATTATTATTTTTATTTATTTAATCAAATCAAATTAATTTTCAGACTGATGCAAAAAATATCAAAAATACAAAAGAAGGTATTATATTGGAAAGAGACAGTTCAACTATGTAATTGTCTTATTTCAAATATTTAAAATAATTTTTAGCCTAAAAAACAACAAAAATGTTGTTTATTTGAATTTACTAAAAAATTTTGAAAAGAATATTGTCGTTTATAATATCCCATGCTATATAACTCTGGGGGATTGTGAAAATGACACTGTTGGACCATGCCTGTAAGTGAAAATGTAATCAATTTTTTTAATTTTTGTAGAAGAGACTATACGTTATTCATACGAGTACAATGTCCGACGATAAAACCAGCATTAATTGTGATATCTGGTGAATCTTACAATCAAGTGGATTTTGGAAAAGTGGCCATTGGTACAGTTTGTACAAAAACTGTAACACTTCAAAACATATCTAAAGAATCCCTAGATGTATCAAATAATAATTTTTCATAATAAATAAAAATTTAGTTGCATACAACATTTTTAAATCCCATTGGGCCATTTGAAATGCTAAATACTCTCAAAGAAATTGATCCAGGGGAAATGATATCGATTAAATTCACATTCAATCATTTCAAAGAAGGAGTGGTATTTTAATATTTTAATACATTTAAATTTTAAAAAGTATTTTTTAGTATCAAGAATATTTCAAAATATATTGTAAAAATTACAACATCAACTTGACAGTCAAGGGACAATGTATAAAACCATACGTTGACGTTTCTTTACCAACAGAATTTGACATTGGTTGTTTATTACCTGATGACTATTTGGAACAACATTTTACCGTCATTTTTATAATTAAATTTTTTAAATAATTAATTATTAACTTAGATTACAAATCGAAGCACATTACCTACTAGTTTAGAAATTTACATGGCGAGTAAATCTTTAACTCATTACAGTTATAGTCAAACTCTCCCTGAAAACGTAAAAACAACGACTGAGAATTTTAGGTATAAAGTTGGAGGTGAAAATTTTAATGCTACTCCAGTTTTTGACGTTACGCCGTGCAAAGTTGATAATTTAAATGCCAGTAATACTAATTAATTAGTTTTTATTGTTTTTTAAACTTTTGTCAAGATGAATCTGTTGAATGCTGTTTATCATTCGCTCCAGATCACGAAAGTGACAATTACAGAGACATTATGTACATTAAACTTATTGGTCAGGTGAAACTATTTATTGGGAAACTTTAAATAATTAATTTATAGGAAAAGTGCTTATCTCTCAATATTAAAGGTAAAGCGAAATCTACTTCAATGTACATTGAACATGAAAATTCACAAGCAATAGATAATGTTGGTAGAATAAATCTGGCTACTGTTGAAACTGAAAATGCAAAAACATTACCAGTAATGGAAGAAAATATAATTGTATGGTTAGTTAGCCATTTTGTCGACAATGTTCCGAGTAAAGCAATGAAGGAAATAACCGTAGGATGTGTAAATTCGTCTATTGTACAAAAAAAGGTAAAACTTTTTTAAAATTTAAAATTTAAAACTTAATTTCAGACTGGTGAATGGTTATGTGATGTTTCTTCTCTTTTACAGCATGGTATTCAAGTAGAAAATACAAAGGTAAATAATATTAAAAATTTTATATAATAAAACTTAGGGTTCCGTTGAAAAGGGGAAAAAGGAAAAAATAAAAATTACTTGGACGCCTACCACGAGTACGAAAATTAAACATAAAATAGAAACTAGTTTCACTGTCCAATTGAAATGCGATAAAGTAAACATGTACAAGGTGAAGCTCGTTTGTATAATTGAATCATAAAAAATTATTATAAAAATTTATTTTTTCAACATGTTACTTGTCGCTCTCGGATTTTCCAACAGTTTTTTAATTTCTTCATTGTTGTATACGATGGGATGCATTGAAACACTTTCACCTTCTTCCATTTCAGTAGTTTCAGAATCCATACTAAAATGTATTTTAAAAAAATTTTTTAAATATTTTTTAAAAATTACAAAGAAAGAGAATGTTGATCAATGCTTGATAAAATGCTCTCAAAATCGCTAGTTTTCATATATGGTTCTGATAATTTTAAAGATACTTGATCAGTCAATAGTTGTAATTTTCCATCAATCTCCTTTATTCTTTTATTGTTTCGTAAATTTTCAGCAAATGTCTGAATCGCTTCCGTTCTGTGAATACTTTCATTGTAACTAGTTTGTGTTGAAGCTAATAAACTCTCAGTGTAACTTTCTGCTTCTGAAATTATTGAAAGGCGTTTTGATATCTGTTCAAGACGCACAATTTCATCTTTTTCATATTCGTATACATTTCCTGGAATTAATAACACATTTAATTTTTTTACATCTTGGCCATCCTGATCCATATCCGACAAAAGAAAATTGACTCTTTCTTTTTCAAATGCAGTCATTGGAACAGCGGAATTTACATCTTTGAGAAGCTAAATAAAGGTTTAAAAATTTTTTATATAAAAAAACTTGTTTATTTCTGGCTATAAAATCGTCCTTGTATAAGTCTGATTTATTGTAACTTTTTTCTCCTCTTTCCGTTACATTGTTTTGTATTGCATCAGTACAACATATTTCAGTTGGGAAGATTTTACCTTCAACACTTACCTCAGATGATACATATTCACCATTTAAACTCTCTAAATAATCTCCCAATTTTATAGCAACATTACCTGTCGTTTTGTTATGCAATGGACTTAATATTTCAACTAATCGTTTATCAGCCATTTTCCTATCATTTATAGTCTGATTTAAATTAAAGGTTGTTTTTTTCAATGTCTCGTCCAATTGTTTTATTTCTTCTAGTTTTTTAATAATGATTGTTTTTTCCGTCATAATATTAATTTTATAGTTTAATTTATATAATCTAAGCAAAACAAAACATTGACTATTTTAACATTTTATATTCCCCCATTAATTCCCATTGTTTGATATTTTCATCGCAATTTTCAATCCATACGTCGCTATTTGATTCAGCTGTGCAGATATGAAAAATAATAATTATTATTTTTAAATAGATTAATTACATAATCTATTCAAATGTCCAGTAGATGATAATCTCCTATTATAATCATCTTTGTCATTAATACTATCCAAAACGATTGATTTGCTTTTTTCTTTTACTGTAAGTTTATCGCCGTACGTTTTATGTTGGCGAGCATCATCTTTTTTACAAGTCTCTTGCAAGAAATTAAGCATTTTTTGGAGAATAATGATACTGGGTCTCACTATAAATTTGATAAAACCAATTTGAGACTTGGATATGTCGCACGTTTCTCTATTAAATAAAGCCGATATCGGTAATCCCAATAATCCTTCTTTATCACCCTAATATTTAATGTTTAAATTCATATTTGTTTAACCTGAGCGAAAAATTCAGTACATAACATGTCTGTCCATTTTTTATGATAGCTCCACAGTTTCGAAGGGTGACTAAAATTTATTATTGAATTTTTAACCTCATTACCATATATCGGCACAATGTAAAATCATTGATAGTGCTTTCGTCTTAGTTATACTAATTAAAATTATTACAATTTTCATTAAAATAAATACGTTTTGTTGTCTTTCATCATTGATGAAATATTTTCAATTTGTTCGAAATGGATACTCCTAAAAAAAGTTGTCATGTTTTTTATTTTTTTGAAAACATATCTGTGGATAACACCATTGCTATTACTAAAGATCGAAAATATCTAATTAAACTGTATTGTATCTTTTTTTAAATATAAAAAAACCCGTATTCTTCGTCATTCATATTTAAAAGAATGTTACAACTAGGTTCTTTTAATAACCTAAATGAACCAGATATGTGATGGTTTTCTAAAATGGAGCTGTCATTGTACAATAAAGAAAGGTCAGATCTATGTACATTTAAATTACAACAACAAAAATTTACCTTGTTGTGATGTGAAATGCATTTGTAGTTCCCGTATGATCATAATCATGAATTAACGCTGAAAATATCAGAGCAAAAATGTCAATTGGGGACAAGTATCTCTAAATATTATCTTAATTATATCTTAAAAAATTAATTACCGCATAATCTGAACACCAAGATATTATTGAATACACACTTTGTGTTACATCTGCAGCGTGTAATGAATGGTGGTAAGGATTATTGTTCCTCGAATATCCCTCTTTTAGTTTTTTAATAAAATTTTCAAATATAATAAGTGGAATCTATAATTTCATAAAATTATTCTAAATTATGATAAATTCACTTTAAATTTGTTAAAGATGTCAAATCTGTACAATTCAATAATAGCCACATATCTTAAAGATTCTCCTTTACATTGATTGTCGAAAGTAAATATATCAAAATTCCATAATAGCATTGACTAAATTAAAAACATACAATTTAAATTTTTATCTTATTTTTACCTGTAAATGTTTGAATATATCAACATCTACGAAAAACTTGACAGCATCGTCTTTAAGTCTAAGATGTAAAAATATTATTTAAAAAAAATAAATTCACTGTGAAAAAATTCTCCCAAATTTAATAATCTTGATAATTTTCCGAAATGAACCAAAAGCTGTGCACTTATTTTGCGTAAACGTGTTTTTGATCCATGTTTTTATCTCAATATCTGCAACCTTTTCAATTTCAATTTCATACGATTCCACAGCTTGTACTCTTATTATAATATTTTAATATTTTTTAAAAAGCATTAACTTTTCCCCAGTTTTTGATAGCACATTAAGAATGTTGCAAATTTTTTCCAACAGTTCAATCATCAAAGTTCTATCAATGTTACCACATGACTTTAAAAATTGTATAACTTTTTTAGTTGTTAAATAATTTGATTGTAGACATGTCTGTGAACTTGCAGATTCGATTGATAGCAATTTCAATTCTTCCAACAAGTCACTTTGTTCTCTCAAGTTGGCATCTTGTTCAAATTCTGAATCTTCTATTACTACCGTATATAAATCTTGACTATTTTCAGACATTTAAACATGAATTTTAAATGTAATAATGTATTGATTATCTACAATTATTTAATACTAATTATAACCAATTTATATCTACATCCTTTTTAACAGAGTTGCTGTACCCTTCATTATACTTAAACCATATATCATTCCAGAGAATATTTCGGGTTTCTAATATAATTGGATCAAAAAATTATACTTTTAATGCATTACTTTTACAATTATTGATTTTTTTACTCTTCTTCTTCCAAAAGGGGGCATTATTCATCTAATTAATTTAATTATGCTGAAAAAGAATCATTACATTTTGATCCTTTATTTTTAAAATCGGAGCAAATCCACTAATTTTTACTTCTTGAGGAGGGTCACATTTTGTATTAATTTTTCCAAGATGGATCTAAAATATTATAAAATTAACTTAAAATTATTAAAAAACCAAATTGTGTATAAATGACTTTTCTTCTAATATATAAGAATCAAAATTGTTCATTATTCCAACCATATCGAAAAGGGGTCTAAAAAAGTTTAAATAAATTAAAATTAAAATTAAAATTTTTACAATGATAATTTCATTCTATCTTGGTTTACTTTTGAAGCATCAAAAGACGAAAATATATAATCGAGGTTGAAATTTAGCATTATTGCAACCAATTTATCCAAGACTGTTTTTTCTCTAGTTGACATTATATTGCGTGATATCTATAAATTATAAAATAGTATTTTTTAAAATTTTTTGATACCATTTTAATCGAAGGTGTGAGAATTAAAACCAAAAAAGGAACAGTATTCAAAATTAAATCGTTCGTTTTTGAGGAAGAAAATAAACTTTTATCCGAAAGTATCAAACTTTTTGTCGTCTTTTTATACACTTTTTCATCTTTTATACACTAAAAGAATATAAATGTATCCATTTCAATGTATACCTGGTACATTTGGTGAGGATACTTGAGTCTGAAACTTTTTCCTGTCGCAACACTGATTTTTGCAGCAATACACGGCAAATACATGTACCTGTAACACGAAAAGTTTTTGGTAGATTCGATAAAAACATTCAACACGTCAACCAATTGAAAACATTTGATCAAAAATTCAACAGTTACCAGTGAATGGTTGAAATTTGTATAATTTTCAAAAATTAACGAATTTATACTAAAATGATTGAAATTTTGCACCTTTGAAAACATTTCAATGAAATTTATTTTATTCACGTCTTCACCAAAACGGTTCATTGTAGCTTTAACGCTGCTAAATAAGGTTGAGTGAGTCGTTGACTCTTGCTGAACTAATATATCAGATACACAATTGAAAATTCCATCATTATCATCATTTTTAAACGAAGATCCAAAATGTTCCACATCCTTCATTTCTACAGTTTTATCTTTCTTCTGAGGTATTATTAAATTGATCAAATTCAAGCATGATCGTATGTCACAATTGCAGATATTTACAAGTCGTTCAGCTACAAAAGTTGAAATTTTAATTTCAAAAGAATCACAAATTGTTTTTATCCGTGACACTATACAAGCGTTTGATGGTTTTGTACACTTTATATGAAAAACGTGTTCTCTCAAATTTTTCAAAAGAGGATCGTATACATCTTTACAGATGGCAATTATGGGTTTTGAAATTTTATCATTTGACTTTTTCTTATTATTCACAAGATCCGTTAGATATGTAATTACTTTTACCGGGTAGCTGTCCAAATCTTCAATTATTAAACATCTTGGTTGTTTTTTTCCAAAAATAGTAGTCTGGTTTTGACAACACATCTTTATAGCTTCAGAAACGGACTTTACAGTTTTTTCGGCTACAGATTCTAGTTCTACAGGTTGATATCCACAATGTTTAGCAATAATATTAACTAATGTAGATTTTCCAGTACCCGCCGGACCATGTATCAACATCATTTTTCTTTTAGGGCATTTCCCCTTCATTTCTAAATTGCTCATTAAAAGTGGATCCATATTCATTTTAGACATGTTTATAGTTTCTTTTCCAAAGCACATTTTATCCCACATTTTCATCCAAATCAAAGATATTCTGTTGGTATCCTAAATATTATTATCAATTAATTTTTATCAAGTTACTCCATGACTGATCAAATGAGAAAAATTATCCGGATCACAAGTATCTATAATCGCAGTACTTTTATTAAACGCATCATTTTTTTCGATGATAGTTTTACTTTCAAGCATTTTGTCCTATTTACAATTAATTTAATTAATTAAATCTTTACAAAAATTAATGATTTCAGAGAAATTATGTAATTAGGGTCGAACGTTTTTCCTGTACAAGCAAATTTTACATTCTAAAAAAAAACTGGAAAAAATTTGAAAATTTTACATTATTATAATTATTTTCATAAAAATAGAATCGATCTTGTTCATGATTCGTCACACTAGTATAATACACATTTTGACAATTTAAAGACAATTTCAGTCTCTTTTTAGGTGGAGAAATTGAATCACTTTCAACAATCATAATTCATTTTTATTCATTTCCATAATAACAAAATAAAGTTTAAATATAAAAAAGTTTATTCCACGTCATAAATTTTAAATTTAAAAGAAAATGGAAAACAATATATTGATTTACCTTTTATTTATCTATTCTTTTGCATGCTCGACGTCCGCTCTATACTTTGTCATGAACAACCATGACATAAAAACATTTATGGAAGACGTACCGATTGGAACCAATATTGTTTGTAAAATTATACAATTAATTATGTAAAATAATGTTTTTAAAGGTGATTATATCCTGCAAACGATAAAGCCGGGGACCGACAGACATGCAGATTCTGAATATTCGATTCATGTCGATGTTATCAACCCTGAATATACAACAATTTTATCAAGGGTAAAAGATTATGAAAATTTTTTTTTTATTTGTAAAACTTGTAGACATATTCAGCCAGAGGAAAGTTTGCTTTTACTACTGAAATTAGCGGAGAACATACTATAAGGATATCAACGTCAGCCAAAGACGGTCGATGGAATGAAAACGATCAACTGGTAATTTATAACGTATTTATATAATTATAAAATTATTTCGTAGAAAGTCCACCTTGACTTGTTGGTTGGAGATCATGCCGTCGATTATACCCAAGTTGCAAGCAATGAACATTTAAATGACATAGAATTACGAATTCGTCAACTGACGGACCAAGCAGACCAAATAGCAAGAGAATTGGAATACCAAAAGGTACACATTTTTTTAAACCAATTAATTTCTTTTTAGGAAAGAGAAGATGGATTCAGAACAGTCAGTGAAAACACCAACATTAGAGTTTTATGGTGGGCTTTGGCGCAATTTTCGCTTTTGGTCGTTATAGGTATTTGGCAAATGCGACACCTTAAAGTATTTTTTGAAGCTAAAAAACTTGTTTAAGATGAATATTGCATTAAATTTTTATTCATTGATTAACATTTTTTGAATTTATAGACGAACTCGATGATTTGACACTCGAAGTGTCAAATTTGGGTAAGAGATTGTCAATTATATTTTTCAACGACTTTGTTGCATTTGGTTTGCAAGAAAATATTTGCTCCACTTCGCATATTATAGAGTTTCTCATTTTTCGATCGATCATTGGTGAATTTGAGACTATACAGCACAATTGGTTTTTATTGTAATTGTTCTACATGAAGATTTTTTTAAAAAATTTTTTAATATTTCAAATTACTCTATTTTCTTTGATCCATGAAATCATTTCCTTTTCAGGAATGTAATACGTTTTTATACATTTGAGAACATTGTCGAAATATTGAGATTCGCTAAATTAATTATAAAAAAATATTTGTATTATTACAAAAAGTATGTAGGAGAGGATAATTTCTGTAATATCACTTGTACGTCCAGTAACATTAAAGCCCTTCCTTCCTGAGAACACTTATTAACACTCACATAACTAAATTTTAATTATTTACTAATACTTAAACTTATTAATTACCCATTAATCAGACATGAAGAAATAGTGAGGTAAAAATGATAAAAGAGAATAACTTTAACTTGGTGGGGGATATTTTCAAGTGACGTGGTCAAACAATCTACTCTCCTAACAAAAGAATCTATAATTACAATTATTTCGTTTGTATATTTGTTTGCTGCACTAGGAAGAGCATTTAAATTTCCCCATTGTATATTTCTAATTTCACTTAGTGTATTTTTAGATGGAAAGGAAGAAATGGAAACAAATGCATATATTGGTTTTCGAATTTCATGACAAATGTCTATAAAGCTACAAGACTTTTTAATCAAACTAGTGTCAATTTCTGTAAAAGATTCAAAACACATTTTGAGACTAGAAACTTGATGAGCTGCAAAAAGTACAGATTCACACGCTACAATCCTTTCAGATAAACCATATAAATTTGATGAATTTGAATTTATCGTCGAGTTGTAACTGTGTTGAGAATTTTTTTTGTCTTCTTCGTAATCGTTGTATCCAACTAATTTGACGTCATTTTCTTGACCTTCCGAGAAAATTCTCTTGATCCCAAATAAAAAAGTTTGAGATAGTCCAGCATTAAGGTGTATAAAGTTTGTAACATATCGAGAATATACAAAGTAGAGGTAAATTTCAAACAATTGGAATATATAACGTATGATTAGACCTGTGTTGTCTTTAAAATGCTTCAAAATTTTTAAATACTTTCCGTATAATCGAAACAACAAAAGAGTGCTGTTGGCGATGATACAAGATTGGTCATATTTTATATTAATGTCAACATTCTCATAGAATTTATCACATTCATCCATATTTTTCAGAAAGGAAAATTCCGGCAAATGAAACATGTTAAAATCATTCTGGACTGGACACTTGTCCCACACTTCATTATCTAGAAACGTTAAAAGAGCAGACATTTCATTAATATGGAACATTTTTATAAAATTGTCAGATTGGTTGTGAACTGAATTTTTCAAAGTGGCATTAGGATGCAGGTTATTTTCTTCTCCACAAGCTATAAACTCCTCTATGGCACATATTAAACCCTGAAAGTCGTCAAAAGAAATGTTTGGAAATTTGGAAGTTGACAGGTATATTCCAATTTTTTCTTGACTCAATAACCAAATGGAAGTTCTACCTTTCATTACTTTATCTATAGCTTCCTGGTTTTCGTATTCTTCATGATACCAGACTAAAAGAAGTTGATAATTGGCCAATATAGACTTCATTGCTTTACAAAGGTCAATGAAACAAGGCGCAAAAATGTTTTTGGTAATCATTTTGCAACAATCCGAAAAAGATTGGGCTCTGAGAAAGTTTATATTTTCAAAGTTTTTTTCGTATGATTTTTTTGAAGTTATGAGTTGAATATATCCAATAACAATCTGTTTTGACCGGTTTTGAATAAATCGCAGTACAAAATCAGACATGCAATCTACCACATTTTCCGTCTTTTTTAAAAGTATAAAAGATTTTTGTAAATTTGAAAAAACAGTAGCGTTGAAATTTTCACAGCATTGAGCGATTCCTAAAACAAAATGAAAATATTTCATACATTATAAAATACCATAGTCGATGCTCCTATTTATGGCATCTAGTTTTGATGAAATGGTTGATTTTAATTGATTGATGCACAAGTATTGCGAATTTTGACCAACGGCTGTTTGAAACTTTTCCAGTAGAATTAGAGCATTGGCATAATCCTCGTCTTCCAACAAATGAGTGATTCTTTTTTCTGAAAATATCAACGTTTTAATCATTTCCAGTTTTTCCAACAATGAGTTAAAGTCTCTCAATTTTCGAACACTAGAAAGCACCTTTATACACTTTATAGTAAATTCACGGATAGCCACATTATTGTTGACTATACAGCACTGATTTGTCACAAATATCTCATCAATATCGTCTATAATTTTAATAATTTCTTGCATTTTATCTTCATACAATTTGTGGTTTCTCAAAACGATACTATTGCAATTTCGCAAAAGAGCCGATAGTTGTTTATTCAATTCGCATCTTCTATCGTTCATTGTTACAATAGAATCAAAAGATACGAAAGATTCAATTTCTTCGGTAAGGTTGAAATCTGACTCAAAGTACTCTTTACCTATAGAATTTATTAATTTTTTATCATCTTCCGGGTTGTGAAGTTCTTCAATACTATCCTGACTTGCCATAATTTTTTTAGAACTTTTAACAATCGAAATGAGTCTTTGCATTTGTTGTTTATCCCCTCCAATGTCGGCCATTTCATTATATTGATGATATAAAAATTTTGAAAAATCGATACATGTCGTCACGTGTAACGAATAAAACTTTATTTATATTTTTACATGTTAAATTTTAATGGTTTTTATTGGCTTTCTGCATATATTTTTCCATTACGGAGCTGATTTTCTACAAAGATACGTTTTATAATTTAATTTTAAAATTACCCTTTGATCACTAGAAAGAGCCAACTGGATTGGTGTTTGCCCAAACTCGTTGGGAGTAGTATAATCTGCCCCGCTTGTGAGCAAAAACTCTAAAAGGCTAAATCTGTTATAGTTTATTGATATGATGAGAGCTGTTTTTGATGAGTTATCCTTGTGATTTATGTCGGCGCCGTACGCGAGAAGGAGCTTTGCAATGTTTGAACTGTCCCTTTGAGAGGCTAAATTAGAGTTTTTATTAAATTTAATTATATAAAAGACCCAGTCTCAAAAGGGGCGTCCAATTATTGGCATCAGTTATATTAGAATCAGCATTCTGACTAAGTAACGCTAATGTAATTTCATAATTTCCACTTGAAACGGCTAATAATATTTTTTTTTAAACTATTAGTATGTATTCCCAACCGTAATGTAAAGCAGAAGTCCCGGATATATCCTTTATCGTGATGTCAACACCACTAATCAAGAGTATTTTAACAGCCTTTATTTTTTCCGAATAGCAAGCGTGCATAAGAGGGGTTTTCCCCGCGGTATTTGTCATGTTGATGTCTGCACCATGATCGATCAATAGCATGATTACTCTAATTGATAAAATATAAAATGTAATTTTTTAAAAACTCTTCTGAATCAATGTTTATCGCTACTAAAAGTGGAGTGAGACCGTTTTTGTCTTGGCCGTTGATATTTATGAGGGAAATGCTTTAAAAAATTATAAAAAATTTTTAAATGAATAAAATTGTAAACTTTTCTTCGAGGTACTCGGTCACAATTTCTACAGGTTTGAACTGAATTGTCCTACACAGCTCGTTTACTGACATGGGAGCCGCTAATACTGTTAAAATATTTTTTATACTATCAAATTACCGAGAGTTTTAATAATCACAATGTCACTATTTGGAGATTTTTGATTTCCGAGTTTGAAAATGATCTGAAACTTGTATTCTGTACTATCTGTCAATTCGTTATATATAAAGTTTTTTGCGTAGCCTCTAAAATTATAAATTTAAAAATTTTTATTATAAAACTCACGTATAAATTTGTTGCCACTTGTTGTACACAAATGCGAGCAAGTTTACAATGCACCTCTCATCTCCAACTAAATTTCCACTGCTTTCGTTTATTTCGTCTAAATGTTCAGTCCAGTCAAGTGTAATGGAATGATGATCAATATTGACTGCTTCTGGTGATTTTGGTTTTTTCAAAATGACTAAATTATTTTTTTAATTTATATTTTAACTTTTAATACTTTCGTTCATTATAGTTTTTCTGTAAGCACTTGTTTTAATGTGACGAATTTTAAATGTAAAATTCTAAATGATATTCCATTCGTATATGTTACCCAAATACATGATCTAGATTTTTTTAATTAATAAGCACGTACCTGCAAAATAGATAGGAACTAGACAATAAGCTGTAAACAAACGTAAAAGTATTGTATACAAATATAATTTTAAAAATTTATTGTTGGTATGAAATCGTTCCACGTTTTTGTTCGGACAACAATAAAAAATACATGAAATGTATTTTTAATCACGTATTAATTTCAAAGCATTTAATTGATTTATATTATTTTATTACAACAATTGAGCATATAAATTTCTTTTTGTAATTATTCGAATTGGCAAACAATAAACTGGATGTACTTTAGTTAGTGAATCTAGAGACATGAGAGATAAACCAGCTAAACTAAAGCATGTGTGGAAAGGGTCACACTATAGTATTAATTAGTTACTATTTAATTTATTTTATTGTTATTTTATTTTACTGCATCTTCTGGTCGGTCGCTAAATCCTCCCTTTTCTACATCTTGACATTGGTATATAAAACTGGTCAGTTTTTTCTGAAAAAAAATTTATATTTTTAAAATGTTAATTACATGATCTATCCAATCAAAACATCCAATTATTCGAAGACTTGTAAGTACCCACCACGAATAACACGTATCTGGTTTCTTTTGGGGTCTCCCATTAAAACCTCCAGATTCAAGTTGTCTATTTGCCAACCAAAAGCCAAGTTTTTCACAATCTATCAAATCAAGCTTATCCAATAACGACAGCGCTCCAACACAGCAATAAACTTGTCCACAGTGTGATTCACTATTCTCTCTACGGCCAAAAGATCCATCAAAGTTTAAGCATTTTAGAATTTGTTTAATCATTTCATCTTGGAAGGGATTTGGTCTGTCTATTAGTTTTAAAATCATAATTGCTGAAAAGTCGTTTTTATTGTCCATGTAGTCATCTATTCGATAGTTTCTTTATATCAAAAAATAATATTTACCGAAATTATTATTTTTTATATAACTGCCATCTACATTCCATAGAGAAATTACGTAATTGTAAACTTTGTCTACATCAATTAGTTGCAATGAATCGAAAATGACAAGTATCTAAATTTAATTTAATTTTTTTAATATATTTTTTAATACTATAGATAACCTGTATCGCACTCAATGTAGCTGAAATGCAACTTTCATTGAAACAATCATCAGTTGAGAAACCCCCATCTTGTTTTTGACACGATTTAACAAATAATAAAATATCCTTCTTCTTTTCTTCCCAACAAACGTTCATAATTTCCATGCTCATAAGACTCCAGTAAATGGCAGACATTTTGAAATTACACGTGTCAATTTTAAACTAAAATTGATTTAAAAAAATTTAGAAATATTCTACATCAATATTCATTTTATCAATGCTTTTTATGAAATTAACATGTTGGTCCAAGTACAACCGATCAATTGTATTCTTTTTTGAAAATTTAACGTCAACTACTTCCTGTTAAAAAATTTAATAAAAAAAAATATTCATCATTTTAAAGTTAAAATACAGTATTCATCGTATGAACCTTTAAAAAATAAAAATGATTAAAACTTTATTAACTTGTATACAGATTTTTTTTCGCGAGAAAATATACGACAGATGGTATTTTAAGCTGATGAATTACCCAGTAGACTCAGAATAAAGATGAAAAGCTGCACAATATCCAAATATAAATTAAGGGCAGCAAAAACGTACTCTTCTGGACTAATGGAATATTTGTGCTTTCCACCAAGCATCAATTGCGTGTCATAGATGAGCCACTAAAAAGTATTACAAATAAATTCGCATATAAAGTAGTACCAAAGAGAAAAGGAAAGCACCTACTGCTGCATAGACAATACTCAGAATCTAAAAAATTAAATAAAAAAAAATTTATTATAATTTTAATACCCTGCTTCTAATGATAATGGCCAAAATTCCAAAAACTAAAAGACATATTGTCAAACAAATAAGTATTGATCCGATGGCCGTAAAATCAATCTAAATTATTTTTTTATAAATATATAATGAAAACCTTTGTCTGAAAAGCAAATAACGTTAATCCAACAACTACAGCCTACATTGGAAATTATCAAATAAAAAAAGTTAAAAGTTACAGCAGTAATTCCCATAGCCATCAACACTATCTGAGTATCATACATACTAAAAAAATAAATAAAAGTTTTCATTAATCCATCAACCTAGATATTGTTCCAAGACAAACGGATTCGAGTAAAGTCTAAAAAATAAATTTGACCAACTTTAAAAATATATTACAAAAATGAATAAAAGGATCATATTTATGGGAAATTTTCTCCGCACATCGGGACAACAACCCAGAATTAAAATGAAAACAATCCCCAACACCCTAAATACATAATTTATAATAAATTAAATTAATATATAAATTTTACATTGAAGTGTAAAACATCCACATGTTTCTCTGTGCATACATTTTTACCGGTTGTCTAGATTGAAAAATTAAAAAAATTAAAAATAATATTAACACAAAGATAAAGATGCATATAATTCCAATTGTTATCAGTAATTGAGAGCATAATATAAGGTATGTTTTCCTGATAAATGCTAAGATATTTATTTTAAAACGTTTTTAAAATGACAAGGAACCTTTTCTCACAGACATGTCGTCAAATCTAAAGGTGCCTTCTTCCTTGTTGTTTGAATTGTCATAAGCTGGCGGTGCATTAAACATTTTAATATTTTTTGTTTGTAATCCAAATAAAATATAGAATTTTATCAATATTAAATTTTCTAAAAATAATTTGTAACCAAGTTTCACTGAGACGGATCAATTGCAACAGTGTAACAATGTCAACCTTAAATTTATAGTAAGATTTAAATTTAGTTCAAATTGAATATCATCAATGAATCTTTGAAGATATAAAATTATAATTACTAATGTCAGCCGAAGATGAAATTGACAATAATGAGTACATCAATCTGGCGGAAACTTTTCACGACATTTGTATTGAAAAGAGTAGTGAACCTTTGGAAAATCTTCAATATACAACATTTGATCAGCGAAATGATGATTATCTTAATTTCTTACAGATCCCACTTACAAAAGAATCGAATTATAACTCCACTATAACAGACATTGAAAATAGCAACTATCCCAATTATAAATTTGCAAAAACTACTCATGATCGGAGTATAAATCCATCTAAAAATACCCATTTTGTGGAGCATAAACTTGCGGCTTCAACCAGTTATTGTTCTACTTTCAAACAAGAGAATATCACTTATTTAAACAAAAGTCAAATTTACGAAATAGATTCTACAATAGCTCAAAATGCGTATTTAACTGGAGAGATAATGGTTATAAATTTATACACTTTTAATAAAAAATGGTAATTTTAAAATAGTGCATTTTACGCGTGCTATTTCACGAAAGAAAACACTCTGTCTTTAGTACAAGACATATAAATACGTGGATTAGATTGAGACCTGGGGAGCGTATCGTCGATGGTGAATTACCATTGTGTAGAGGTGTAGATGGATTAGAATACTGTAAAAATAATATAACCATGATGAGATATTATTGGCAATCAGGTGTCACACATGTAAAATTATAATAGTTGAAACGCGGATATTCAAAATATATTTTTAGATAAAATTAGCATTTCGTGTGCATTGCATTAGTACTGAATTTACAGAAAAAAAGCACGGCGGAGAAAAAGGAATACCGTTTAGAATTCATATAGAAACATATGTAAATGAAAAGTTTCAACATTGCAGTTATTGTCAGATAAAAGTTTTTAAAGTATCATTTTTATGTTATAATAGATAATTTTAAATTAGTTAAAAGGAGCCGATAGGAAAAACAAAAATGACAAAGAGAGAATAACTAAAAAAACAACGGACGAACGTCAAAAATATCGACCCGTGACACAATGGACACCTTTTAAAGATGTAACTTTATATATTTATATAACATTTTTGTATTTTTTTCAGGTCGATTGTAAAATTGCATTAGAACATGTAAAATATCTTGAGAATCAGTTTAACGAATTAAAAATGTCTCCTTCTGAACATGAACTTACTTTCCAAACTGAAAGGTGGATTTATTCTATATGAATTTTATTTCTTTATAAATTAAATTATCAAAGCTGCACTTCTGAATATGATTTAAGTACCAAAGACAATTTAAATATAAATGTCAATAGTTCTCCAGATATGATTAAAGAATGGTTCATGGCAAATAGATTTAGTGAGCTAATTGGTGTTTTTAACAGTTTTTCAGGTATATAGTTGTTTTTTTTTAAATAATATATTTATATTATAGGAAAAGATATGATGAGATTAAGCAAAGAAGATATTTTGAAAATTTGTTCAACTTTTCTACCCAACGGAATATCAGAAGGCATACGTTTGAGTAATGCTCTTAAACACAGGTACTTTTAATTTAGAATTAAATTTTTTTAAATTTTAGTGCCATGCCACCTAAACTCACCTTGTACTTGTATCAAAAATATGTAGAAATTTTCAACCAGAGTGTGCCCACTTTTCGCCACAGTTTTTCAGATACAAGAGGAAATTCAACCATTAGAAATCTTAGCAATGAAAATCTCACTTTTAAAAAACCACCCATTCTTTTTGATAGATTAAACCTCGATTTACCAAATATAAACCTCAATATGTCCAAACCGGATATTAAAAATATTACCAGTGATTCTAGTGGAAACTCGAGTTGTACAAATTTATCTAACCAATCAAATATATCTTTTCAAGATAATATTACTCCGAAAAGAATTTTTAAAGAAGAAAAGTACACCAAAGTATTCAAAAAGAGATGTCTACGACCCCTAAAGTTGGACGAACAAAATGGTTTTTGGTTAATATTTTAATTTAATTTTTAAATTTTCTAGTTTGTTATGCTATTTATTTATACGAATTGTCTACAGAATCGTTGAAAGTCAAATTAATTTCTTTATTTGGACGAAAATTTGAAATAACTAAAGTTTATGTAAAGATTGGACAAAATTTAAAAGTTGTTGTAACGGAAGAGGTTATTTTAAAATTAAATTAATAAAATTATTATTATTTTTTCCCTAGTTTATACAAAATATGAAAGATCAATGCGTATACAAAATCGAGGCAGTCAATGATGATGGTATTTTTTAAAGAATATTTTATTATTTTATATTTTATTAGAATGCAATTTGACAGATGCTTATAAAATCATCATGAGTTGCACGGAAAATCCTACAAAACAAAAAAACGTTAAAGATGTTTAAGTTTGTATAAATATAATTAAATTTATATTAATTTATGGCATAGTCATTGCTGTTAGAGTTTGCAGTATATTGTCTCCTAGAGTTGGTATACCAGATTCCACAAGTGTATTCAATTCTGCCGCAATGTTGCCCAAGTGGCTCCCTTGTTCAAGTATTTTCAACAAATCAATTTTATATCCATTTTTCATCTTTTTATTAATCACTTTTACAATTTCGACTAATTTTTTTAAAAGATTTTTGTTGCTCAATATTTTGTCTGTAATTTCTGTAAATTTAGCAGGTTCTTCTTGGTCCAAATATTCAACCATTTCATCCAAAGCTTGTCCATTTTCCACAAGTTGTTGTATACCTTCTTCAATCTGATCTTCCGTCTTTTTTGTCTTGATTTCGATAGCCTTTAATCTATGCATGTGTTTTTCCATATTATGCAAGCGAGTTTCGAGTTTATCAAACGACACTGTGAAATGATCCATCATAAAATTCAAGTTTCGATTGACATCATCCAACGTTTTTGCGTGTGATAGATGCTGTTCTTTTTTGGGCTCTTCTATATCCGGAAAGAATCCACATTGGACGAGAGCAGGATAGAGGAACAAAAGTGCGATTACTTGCTTCATTTTATGTTTGTATTGATAATTAAATATTTAAATAAGACTTGTCTTGAATTTTTACTTCAAGTTGAGAGTAAATATAGCAAAAGATGAAATTTAAATCGACATGAAATATAATATATACTACAAAACGTGTTTACATCAACAGTTGCAATTTTTCATTTTTGTTATGGGACTTAGATTACTAGATGACGAAGGTGACATGATTTGGTCGCTTTTTGGCATATATGGGACATTTTTAAATATTTCAGTGTTTGCACTCTTTTCCATTCTAATCATTAACTTGTCTAGTAAAGAGTTGATGACATTTTCTATATTTTCCCCCGTTGCAGCACTTGTTTCAAAATAATCAATTCTAATTAATTTGTTAATACATTTTTAAAATGAAATATTGATTACTCCAGTTCGTCCAGTGTTTCTTGTATATGCTCGTGTGAAATTGCACGGGAATCTTCCAAATCACATTTATTTCCACACAAAATGATATCCGGATTTTCACAATACGAATGTGTTTTTAGTTGGTCAATCCAATTTCTAATATTTATAAAGGACTGTTCATTAGTAAGGTCAAAGATTAGAATAAATCCCATGGCATCTCGGAAGAAAGCAGTTGTTAGACTTCTGAACCTTTCCTGTCCTGCTGTATCCTAATTTTTAATATTTTTAATTTTTTAAATTCATAATTATAATACCCATAGTTGTAATAAAATCCTGTTACTTTCTCCATCTTTTTCGACTCTATGAATCTAAATAATAATATTAATTTTTTTAAAAAATTATTATACTGTTCGTTTTTCTCTAAAATCAATCCCGACCGTAGATATAAATTTATCGTTGAATACTCCATCAGTATATTGATATAAAAATGAGCTTTTCCCTACTCCTGAATCACCTATTAAATTAAAAGTAAAATTAAAATATTTTCAAAAAATATTTATTAAAAAGATTACCTAATGCCAGGAATTTAATCAAATAGTCATAGTCCATGCCATTGTTTTGAGTTTTTGTCATTTAATGAAACAGTCACTTATTTATAAACTATATTCCAACTATATTGGATTTTTTTCAAATATCAATAGTATTGCTATTTCATAGATACGTAGGTTCGACTAATTAGGTCACACATTATAAATTTTAATAATTTTGATATTGTTTTAATATGATTCAAGCCCATGAATATATTTTAATATTGTACCAAACTTGGTGCACCTGCAATGAATCAGATTAAAAATTATGAGATAATTTACCAAGTCAAAGAAATTTGTGTTATTTCATAAAATAATTTATTGATTTGTTTCAAATACTGTTTTTATGATATAGATCCCAAAATTGTTGGTTGTAAAAAATAATTAATCAATTTTTTTTAAAAAATGTTATATTTTTATTTTTATCAACATTCTACATAAGTCAAATTGTTAAGGGTTTCTTGAATTCTGCTTTCAACGGCTGGTATTTCTCTTTGCATAAATGTGCTCATTTGTAGAGTAATGTTCTTCATGTAATCTCCTTGCTCAATTATTCGCATCAAATCTTCTTTGTAATCGTTTTTCATTTTTCTTTCGATGGCATGTGAATATCCAATAACAGTATGCAATATTCTCTCGTTGCTCAAAAGTTTTTCTAGTATACCATCAATTTTTTTAGTGTTTTTGTTTTTCAAATAGTCCAAAGATTTCCGATTTGCAGCAAGCCTTTTTAAACCTTTCTGAATATTTTTTTCAGTGTGTATAGTCTTCAATTCAATGGTTTTCAAAACATGCATGTCTTTTTCCATTCTTTCTAATCGTTTTTCAAGGCCTTCAAAAACAAGGGTAAAATTCCCAAGCATCAAATTCATATTGTCATCCACACTCTGAAAAGCACTTGTATCTATCAGCTTATATTTGTCATCTGATCTTATAAAGGCCCCACAATGGACGAGACATGGTAATATTAACAAAATTGCGAATCCGATTTTCATTTTATATTTTATATTTGTTATAATCATTAAATATTTATTTAGTAGTATTTGGTATTCTTACTTTATTTTTTACTAAATTAGGAACATCTCCAAAAAGTTTAGTTATTTTTAATATAAAAAATCTAACTAGATTTCAATTGTTATGAATTAATTATATATTAGATATTACTGTTATAAATTTCATAATATAAAACGCCTCTGGTACTTGACAATATTCTTGTGTTGTTTTAATTGATAATTAGTTTTCAAAAAGTACCGACAATTACTAATTATAATTATAACAGATTATGAGATTTTTATTTACTACTATTTTAAACTTTTTATTAATTTGTTATATTAAAAAGTGTATTTAAAATTGTAACTTATTTGTTTTAATTTAATAAAGCACTGAAAAAAAGGTACTATAATGAACAAAATGACAACTTAAACAGTTTATATCGACACTTGATACGTGTCAACACAGCAGGACATATTAGTGTGAATTGGTCATTAATCCTCTACATTTCAATTAATAGTACAATAAAATTTTAATTAATAAAGCATTGTTTTCAAAATGACAATATTAGCAAGTGTCAAGTGTTTTTCAGGGCATTGAATGTAGCAAGTTGATGGGCGTATAATTAATTACATGTCTTAAAATTATCTATATTCTTTTCAAAAATTTATTAAAATTTATTAAAGTTTATTTAAATTTATGAAATGCCACTCATGATTTGCTCAAGTCGTGCTGATATTTTTAAATTTAATTTCTCGGAACTGAGTCTTTTTCTTTTTTGATGTTGTTTCATCTATATTCAAACGTGTAGAATTGTCAATTTTTTTAAAAACTTTTTCTCTTCAGACGTTTTGCCGCTGTGAAAATAAATTTACCAGTTAAAATCATGCGTATGCATACAATTAGTACAAAGAAAATTTTATTTTTATTAGACGCATGCAATCAGTTCATTTGCGCCTTTCCGCTCTATGAGAAAACACTGAGTATCCTGCAGGCAATATTTCTTTGTTTTAAAATGATACAGATTGCTGGATGTAGTAATTTAATTGGAATTATTTGCAGACTAGAACCGTAAGCCTACAACATGTACAAATTAAATATACGCCTATAAATCAAACAAACAGCCTTGTACAGATTAATGTCGAAACTCAGTTTCTAAAATTTAGTAAACGGCCAAATTATTATTCTGAAAATCATTGCATAAAAATTGATTTTCAATTCACGTCATTTCTATCAAATTTATTAAAAGTTGCGAGAAATCAATTAAGATTCGTATCGAGAGACAACAATTCACAAAAAGTTGGTCATCAAAAATCAATATTCACTACAAGTTACATTTACGACAATTTCTATTACAAAGGGTCTTTTTTAAAATGAAAGGTAAACAATTTTAAAACTAACAATATTTTCAAGAGTTTTTTAAATTTAATTTTTTTTGTGCAATTTGTCTGTTTAGAATTATTTCTTATAATTTATAATAATAACTGATCAATTATAATTATTATTAATTAATTATTGAATGTTCATTTGTTGGTCCATTATAACTTGTTACATTATACCGACCGGACGTTATACTACGGTAGATTTATATCCCAAAGGGATATTTTCACACTAGATCTCAATAATTAGCTTAATTTTAATTTTAACCAGCGTGCTATTGCAGTTAAAATTTGATGTTTTATATTATAATTTTAATTATTTAGACATCTTGCTGTTTATCTTCCTGTTTCTGAAAATAGGTCTCGCGTACAGCATAAATGGTAATAAATCCTTTTTTCAATTATAATTAATGAATTTTTATTCATTTGACACAAGGAAACAAACCATCTTTTTGATTTATTAATTATTTAATTTTTTAGATTACAAATATCTAACTGTGGATAGACCTATGCAAAACGTAACAAGTAAAGTAAACGCCACAGTAAAATTAAGATGCGATATTAGTGGAAATCCTCTCCCATTATATACCTGGTTTCATGACGAAAAGAGTCTTATAAGTGGAAATCGGATATCTATAAAAACGACTTTGTGGGGATCCAAGTATGGCAAACAATTTATAAAATTTGAATAAAATTTAGACTCGTTATAAAAAATATATCAACATCTGATTTTGGACAATATACCTGTCGAGCAACGAATCAAGACGATACTGTCAAATCTTCCATGTACATGTTTCCAGAAAATTCTTTCCATTTCAAATTGGCTCTTGAAAAAATATTACACCAGAATGAAAATAAAGAAACGTGTTCTTATTATCACGAATCTACTTGTCGAGACATTTTATCTCCAGAAAAACGTTTCATGTCCCCAAGGACCCATGAAAAGGTAAAGAATATAGTCAGTCTTGTCAATTATTGGAATACTTCTTGTACTGTTTACGATAAAAACAGCTTAAAAAAGCTCGTCTGTGAAATGAATTATCCTTCATGTAATACTACCTTTCAACAGCAACCATGTCAAGAAGCATGTCTTGCAATAACTAGATGTTTCAACTTTCATATAGGTAGAATATTAAATTATATTTAATTAAATTATATTTAATTTAGACATGGACTGTTCAAAATTACCCAAAGAAACAAACTGTTTCAACTTTACACACACCTCCGGTAGAACTATACCTGTCACTTCTACTATCAACGTAAAAGAGATTTATCCGAATACCGATAGAATTAATCTAAACATGAAGATTATAATCCCAGCCGTCTCTGCACCTTGTATTTTAATCATTTTGACCATCATAACAATTTTGACCATTAGAAAGTATAGATTTTGGAAATATTCTAAATCTCCAGATCAAGACGAAAAAAATGCTTCAAATGGTTTTTGTTCAAAAGATGAATCGAATAATAATGATAATAAAGTAGACGAAAGCGAGTGGTTTTCAAATTTGTACAAGATATGTAATAATTCTGAAGAAAACAATCTATACCGCATTCTTACAAAATCTTTAAAACTAATCAGGAATCTGGGATATGGATCGTTTGGTAGAGTATACAATGGAGAGTGGATACACCAATCAACAACTAATGCGAATGTTACAGTACACCAAAACGTCTTGATAAAGCTATTGGATGATTGTAGCGGTGAAAAGGGAATATCTGGAGAATTTTCGTCTTACAGTTTGGTAAATACCTTTAAGAAAATTGAATCGTGTTATGGATCGAGTTGTCAGTCTATGAAAAGTTTTTCTCCACATTCTCAATATGAAATGGCAAACAGTATTATGGACATTACAAACGAAACGTTGAAGCAGAGGTTTTGTTTTGAAGGCGAATATTCTAGTAAAATTTACCATCCCAATATTTCAAATTTATTGGGTATTGGAGGATCTGGATGCTTGAATGACCCTCATTTTCTAGTTTACGAATTTACATGCACAGGGACCTTTCACGACTACCTTTTAAACACAACAGACTTGTATTCAGATTTGAAACACAATACTGTCAATATTCTAAAGCAGGTTGCTTCCGCTCTCGTTTATTTAAAATCAAAAAAATTGATCCACAGAGATGTTGCGGCACGTAATGTACTGTTAAACGACAATTTACAAGCTAAATTGAGTGATTTTGCTTCTGCGACGGAACAATATCGACATTGCTATTGGAAGCTTGGTTCTCAGTTGTATCCAGTGAGATGGATGTCTCCGGAATCTGTAATGAAAAATCACTTTTCACACGAAGCTGACATTTGGAGTTTTGGTGTAACTGTTTGGGAAACACTGAATCGCGGAAAACTACCATATTGCTCAACTGTCGATAATAAAGACTGCATTGCTTTGATCCATAAATCGATTGACCTCGACTATAATACTCAAGATGTTTTCGATCCGAATGAAAACTACCAACAAACTAACCAATTTACAAGCACCCCTTTAAAAAATGATTTAGAATCTAGTAAAAAGGAATTAAAAAGTATTTATAAAGATTGTTTCAATCAACTCCCATGTAACAGACCTAGTGCCTTGCAGTTGTTTGAAAAACTAACTCTCTTGCAAAACAAGTTAATCAACGAATGTCAAAATGAAAGGTATACTGTTGTCAACAATGTACAAGCACGTCAGTACGATAGAAACGTTATGGGGTTGCCTTTACTTCCAATCTTTAACGAACCAATCGAATACAGTATTCCACACGAAAATCGTTTTAAACGCCACTCATCGGGTCAACAATCGATCGCTATCAGACCGCAAGGATATAGTTACAATGTTGACAGTATCGAGACTGAGCAATCGTCAAATCTAATATCACACCCTTCTCACACCACAGATTCGTACATGAACGAAAATTCAAAAAACTCAAATTTCAGCAACTACTCTGCTCCGTTCAAACAAATGAAGGAATATAAAATTGACACCAGTCTAAATGATTATTATGGTAATGCCCACATAGAGTCGATGCACGTGTAAATATTCATGTTAAATTGTCCAAATTAAAATTTATTATATTTATCAATTTTCGGCATAAATTAGTCACTACGATAACAAAACTGCAACTTTATTTAAAGATGCAAAATTTAATAGACCCGAATCGTTTTTACCAATCTAAAGATGTGGTACAATTAAAGATACTTTTAAAAAATGCTTGTCATTCAATATACAGCAATCTCTCCATCTTGTCAGATTTACTGTCAAAAAAATCTGATCAAGAAAAAAAAATTGAAATAATTAAGTTTCTGACAAATTCTCGTTTGCTCTTGGTAAGAATGTTGGCCGCTGTGAGGTGGAGTCCGACTGCAGATGTAACGAGCATATTATTCAAGGACGACCACTTTATTGAAAATACTCTCAATAACATTTCCAATTATTCCAACCTAATGCTCGATTTCTGTAATGCAATTTTACCACAGGTTGGAAAAAACGCTTATCCTGTTAACGATGCTGTAAATATTTTGTGCAAGTGTGATTTCGATAAACTACCGACATGTATAGGAAATAAAGTGAAAATTAAAAAAATGTTACTCTTTGAAAGCGAAGAAAAGGTATTGGAAAGGGCCAACCAATTAATTAGATATCATCTATGCATGGAAGATTTACCATCAAGTTTTGAAAATTATATCATTGAAAGTGGATGTTTAAAAATTAGCATCCAAAATGAATACACTCTCATTATGGCACTTTATGGAGACGGGTCTCAATTCAATTGGAAACTGTTGGATTTAAAAATTCATTTAAATTACGGATTTTTATTTGAAAAAAAAGAGTGTGTAAAAACGAGCCATGTGAGTGATTTGATCCAATTTATACATGAGAAATTTAAAGAAAATAACCAAGATAGTGTATTTTATTTTTTAGAAAGAGTTTTGACAACTTTCTGTTATTCGTTTTATTTGGACAAAATGTCTATAGAAATTGAAAAAAATTTAAAGTTAACGTTTTACAAGTATATTGAGATTGAAGAATATAATGTGGCAAATTATTTGATTGTCAGGTATTGGATTGATGTGAAAAGTACACAAAAGTTTACAATATCGATTATTTTGGAAGAAAATTCAAAAAATAATTATTTTAAAGTTGTTCATTTTCCTGAATTGGTCAATTGTCCAGCTTCAAACATGCTGGCTGCACAAACTAAATTTAATTTATTGTGTTTTGAACAGCTTTATTCTTACACTATACAGACACGGAGTTTATTATTTCTACAGCAGTTGGAAGGCAGTATAAAGATGCTACACGATGTTGAAACACGCATTATTGGTTTTCCTGCAAAATTGGAAATTAAACTGATAAATAATTGTTCCAACTCGGAAATGTTGCAAATTCGTGTCAATTTTTATACGGGTAAGTGTATTGCTACATTGGGGGACGAATCGACAAACGAAACATTACAATTATCACAAGAATTGGATTTGTGTAGATTTGAAAGGTTAAAATTTCACTTACTGGATATTAGAAATGTCATAATAACTAATAGAATCGTTGACACATTTTCTAAAATGGGAGTTTCTTGTAAAAAAAATTTACCAGTTGTAAAAGATGAATATGGCATAAATTATAAACCTCACATTTTTGTCCAATTTCCTTATAAAAATTTTTTTCTTCTAATCTCGTTGTTGAATGATAATGTATTGGATGATAATTTCATATTCTGTTATCACTTGGTAAGAATTGAGATTGTGAAAATATCTTTGAAAAAGGAAAGTAAAAAGTGTTGCAACTTTATGCCAGTAGACGTGCAACAATTGACATTTATAAACATTGAAGATTTGTTCGTTTTTAATTCGATATTTCTATCAAATCTCTCGATTAAACCAATCAATTTCGATAATATTTTTCGACAAAAAATGGAAAAACTTTTAAAAACAAAAAGAACCCACGAATTGAAAGATTCCACAAAAAAACTTGTTCATTATTTTCAAGAGGCGAGTGATATTTTTACAAAAATTTCAACCTGCCTGCCTTTCACACTTTTAAACGATGCATTTATGGAAAAGGGGTTTTGTAACAACAGTATTTTAATCGATGAATCTGGTTGTAACTTTATGAATTTAAATATTGATGCTTTAAAATTAAAGATGCCTTCCAGTATTTATGAAAATGTGACAGATTTTTCCATTTATAACTCTAATGGGTCGGAGAATATATACGTGTTTAAAGTCACCATCTCTAAACTTTTATTTTCACCTTTAATGGAAAATAATGAAGAAACAACCTATATTATTAAATCATTTAGTGTTGATGATGGAATTCGTAAAGTGGTTAAATGTTTCACAGTATTTTGGACCAGTGTTGTTCATTTATATGAGTTGATTTTGGATTATTGGAAAAAAGGAGACGTCGAATTGAAAAACTTTTTCCACGTTTATTCTTACGACTATCATCAATTTACATTATCATACGGCAATAATTACAAGCAATTGTTGATATTAAACATTAGCACCGAAAAAAATGTGACCTTGAGTTTAGTGAATTTAAAAAATTCAAAAAACCCTCATAGAAATCTTTCTTTTTATTTCCAAAAATGCCTACAAGAAGCGTCTTGTCTCGTTGACGTTTTGATCAAAATTAAAAACAGTTACTGTTTTTACTACGCTATAGATAAATTGGAAACTTCCTTGCTGTGTTTTGATTCTAACATTTCCCTAAAAAACAACGTTCCCGTAGAATTAAACACTCTTATTTTTACCACCTTTAGAACCGTCGAATGGCAATTTAAGCGAAAATGCAGTGTTAGTTTTACTATTATTGACGAGGAAAACGTGACTATACGGGACAACTTTTCTTGTATTGGAGGAAACTGTCACATTTTTAATTTTCGGCAGTTTTTAGAATATCAAAAGAGAGTACATGAAAAGTATTGCCAGGAAGGTATAAATGCGTTCAAAACTAAACCGATAGAATTTAAAAGATCGTTAGTTTTGTCTCCAGTGACTGTACCTGTTCAAGCTAGCTGTGCATTTTTGGAATATTTGTTTACTTGTCCCCGTCTTTCGTATGACGTTTTTTTAAAAAGTAACATTTCAGACTTTGAAAGAGAAGAAGCTATTTTTGTTCAATTTATGGGGCAGAATATGATTCTTCGTTATTTTTTCGAATGTATCAGTACTAATAATGTTGGACATGTGAGATTTTATTTTTAATACTTTTAACATAATATTTAGAATTTTGATCGAGAAAATATGATTCTGAGAACTAATAATTTTGGTATCAGTTTTTGTTTCGATTTTCCACTCAATAAAATATCTTTAAAAATTCAACCGGGTAAGATTACATTTTAATATTTTTTTAAAATTAATTAATTAATAGAACTTTGTCCAAACTATAGCGAAATATTTGATTACTACTTTAAAACGAAAGTGATATTTTTAAAATGTATTATATATAATTGATACAGGTTGCCATCTACCCTTATATCAAATCCAAAGTTGACTATTTTTTCAAAGTTTTAAACTTTCCTCCTGATTTAAGCATGCAATTTATGGAAATGATGAAGATGGAATTGGTAATTGTTTTGAATTTCTAATGTAACATTTTTCAAGATGCCAAGACAAGAATATGTTAGATGGATAAAACTTGTACATAGCCTTCCACCTACTGGTTTGGGAGTTGGAAATCCTGGTGAATTAGCTTTGAAGATAACTAGTGAATGTATTATATTTCCGGTAATAAATATTATTTATAAAAAAATGTAAATTTTTTTAATAGATCATGTTTATCTATCCACAAAACATTGCCAAATTGCACATTGAGAATAGCATGTTTTGTCCAGCTATTTACGTCTATTTTAGTTATCAACCATCCAATGGTATATTTAAAATTTGCAACCCTCGTAAGCATCCAGAAAATAGATTAGAACTTGATTTTTTAAACTTCCTCTCAACTTTACTAGAGCAATTCTTGTCAACCCCACATTTGAACACTAATCGATATAAAGTAATACCAAGTGCTCTCAATTATATTTTATGTAATATAAAGGACAACCTATTTTCCACGTAATGAACATAAACTTGATGGTTTTATAAATATTAAAAAATCGATATTAGTATTATTTTATTTTTTATTGACTGACGTTAATTAAAATTAATATTAATATTAGTCATCTTGGTTGAGGTTAATTTCTTTGCTCATTCTGTGAATAATGAAGTGTATAATTGTATTTATTTTCTGTCTGTTTTTGGAATGCAGGCAGGATAAAAGAAATGCTTATGTTGACAGAGACAAGTAAGATATTTTATATAAAAATTATTTAATTTTAGAGCAATGGGAAAAGAAGATTTAATATCAAACTGGCTTGATATTGTTAAATATAACAAATACTTGCCACCTACAATAGGAAAAGAAATATTAGATGTAAAAATTTCAACATTTATAAACTCACTCGGAGATATCAATGAACAAACTTTTGTAATTTTTTATAAAAATCATTTTTTTATAAATATTTATATAACACAATAGGACTACAGTATCAATGTTTTTTTCCGACAAATATGGATCGATCCCAGATTAAAAGGAATTTTGAACAACACCAGCATGGACAGCATTGCTCTAAATCAAAACCACGATAATGTTCTTTGGTTGCCGGATGCGTTTTTCGACAATTCCAAGGAAGAATACTTTCACAAACTTACACAGCCCAATTCCATGATTCGAGTGTATAATAATGGAAAAGTTTATTTTAGTCAAAGGTATAAAATATTAAGAATATTAATATTTATTAATTAAGAATAACACTCAAACTGTGGTGTCCCCTTCATCTTGGAAACTATCCAATGGACAAACAAACTTGCCACTTTCGTATAATGGCTTGTATAAATTCAAAATAAATATTCAAAATTTAAATGTTTTAAGATCGCTACAATACCAAGGAATTGACTTTTAAATGGATGAACAACAACTCCTTACATGGAATAGACGAGGCTAAACTCACTAGCGATGTATTTACTCTCACTAATCACAGCTTTTATGACTGTACAAAATATTACGAAACAGGTTTTAAAAATTTAATAAAAATTTAATAAATAATTAACTAATATTAGGGAGTTATAGTTGTATAGGAGCGTCATTGCACTTTTCAAGAAATTTTAAATTTTACTTGATCCAGGTATACATTCCCAGCATCCTTGTTGTCATTCTCTCATGGGTATCATTTTGGTTAGACCCACACGCTGTTCCAGGAAGAATCTCTTTGGGACTTTTAACTGCTTTAGCTAGTAATAAAAAAACTGCATATTTTATTACCATTAATAGTCACTACTCAAATGGCTGGAGCTTCCAATTCCATGATGCCAAAAGTGAGTTATGTGAAGGCAATCGATATATGGTTGACTTCCTGTATGATATTTCTTTTTGCTGCAGTTGTGGAATTTGCAATAGTCAACACGATAGCTAGAAGTGAAAATAAGAGAGCAAAGTTTGTTAAAAAGATGGAGAAAATTGTACAAAAAATAAAAAAATTATTTGTTCAAACCGCTATTTAGAGAAGAAGACAATTGAAAAATGCTGCATGTGTGAATAAAAGCTTCACAAAAGATGCAAATTCGAGTTTTACTGGATCTCCGACTGAAAATACTCAATATGGCATAATTAAAGGAGACCACTTACAGAAAAGAATCAGTAAACCAAATATAATGGATATCAACGACTTTAGCATTTCTAGTAAAATTCACAGTAAATCCCTCATAAATAAAAAAAAGGTAAACAACGAAGATAATAAAATGGACGATTACCTTCCTAAATTTCTCAAAAAAGAATTTAAAAAAAGATTATCTATGGATATGGATTCTCTCGACGACGTAGATAGTGTCACATATTACTTTCGCAACAAGTGTCGATTATCCATTATAATTGACAAATGTTGTCGTATCATATTTCCATTTTTATTTATAATTTTCAATATAGTTTATTGGAACATGTACATTACACTGGCGTAAGTTATTAAATTTAAACGTTACTAAAATTTGCAAGAAATTTCGTTTTAATACAGAAATTCCATAACAATCCACGTACCACTATTTTTCTTCAAATACCTGGCTTGTATCAAATCTCGTAACTTTTAGAAAATTTATTGATACAAGTTTGAAATTGAATTTAGCAATAATTTTGTTTGTTTTAAAATGAAAGAATCTGAAAAGCTTGGATTTTCTACAAGAGCCCTACATGCAGGACAAAGCCCCTCAAAATGGAGTTCTAGGGCTGTCGTCCCGGGCATTACAACTGCAACTACTTATGAACAGATTGAGCCTGGAATATTACATAGTGTAATGTTCAAATGACTAAATTTATTATTTATGAATTTATTATATCTAGGCTGGATTTGAATATTCTAGAGGAGGAAATCCCACTAGAAACTGTGCAGAAGAATGTATATCATCGCTTGAAAATGCAAAATACGGTTTAATATACTCTTCAGGTCTGGCAGCGCTCAGTGCCATTACTCATATGGTTTAAAATATTGGTTAATAATAACCTTTTTATAGCTTCCCTCAGGATCGCACATCCTTTGTAATGACGACGTTTATGGAGGTACAAATCGTTATTTGAAACATGTGAAGGAATTGTGTAATATTTCAACCACTTTTTTTTGTTCGGATAAAGATAATGTGTCGACTCTGATACAAAAAAATACAAAGGTATTTTTTTATTAATATTTTTTACACAAGTATTTTTAAAAGATGATATACATTGAAACTCCTACAAATCCTCTGTTGAAAATTGTAGATATTAGAAAAATGGCTAAATTTGCGAAAGAAAAGGATATTATATTTGTGGTAGATTCAACATTCGCTACTCCAGTATTTCAAGTAAAATTTTGTATAAAAACATTTTAAAAAAACATAATTTAGTCTCCATTGGACTTGGGAGCTGATATTGTCTACCACAGTGCTTCAAAGTTCCTTAACGGTCATTCAGATGTAATAATGGGAGTAATTTGCACAAATAATGAAGATTATCACAAAAAACTGAGATTTAATCAATATGGTATTTAAAATTGTCGAAATAAAAAATAAAAATTAGCTATTGGAAGCGTCTCGTCTCCTTTTGATTGTTATCTCATGAATAGAGGGTTAAAAACTCTTCAACTGAGGATGCAAAAACATTGGGAAAATGCCACAGAAATTGCTAATTTATTGGAAGCTCATAAGAATGTCGAATCTGTTAATTATCCTGGTCTAATTTCAAGTAAATATCACGAAATTGCCAAAAGACAGATGCGTGGATTTAGTGGAATTGTTTCATTTTACGTAAAAGGAAATTTGCACATGACCAAGTTGTTCATATCTAATTTGAAGGTCATTTTATCATAAAATTAAACAAATATTAATATTATTTATAGTTGTTTATTTTGGCAGAGAGTTTGGGAGGCTACGAATCACTCGTCGAACACCCGTAAACATTTTAAAATATAATTAAAAATTTCAAAAATTTCAAAAATTTCAAAAATAGAGCAATAATGACTCATTCGTCGGTGCCGATAGATGAAAGAAAAAGACTGAGAATTGGAGATAATTTTATAAGACTTTCTGTAGGTATAGAGGACATCCAAGACTTGCGTCAAGATATTAAACAAGCTCTAGATAAAATTTAATATTTATATTAGTAAACTAATACTCGATCTAATAAATACGTGTTTACTCATTTTTTTATTCAGAAATGTTAAATATATACTTGTTTCTTTTTGTCATCATCTTGAGTAGCATTTCAATCAAATCGGAAATTAAAGAGTATGACAGTATATTAAGATCCCCACTTTCTATATTTTTTGGTAGCACGTTTGCATATGGGGCAGTTACCCTTTCAAGTTTCTTTCTACTTGAATACATGTTTCATAAAGACAGTATAATAAAGGATACGCTCTTGTTTGTTCTAAATTCAATTTTCGTAATTTCACAGATTACAATAATATTTCATTCTGAAGTTCATTCCAAGGTATTATTAAATTTTTTAATTAAATTTTTAATAACCCGTTTTTACTAAAAATTTTTTAGTATGTGGTGGAAAAATATTTTAAAGATGAAGATGATATTGTTAACATTGAGGGAGAAGATTGGGTTCAAGTTAAACATGATGATCAATCTGATGTGTTTAGATATGAAAATAACATTAATAAATAAATTTTAATTACAATACGCCGTTTCTAGTATGGAAGGTGTTTTTTATTAAACTATACCTTGCAAACCTGGGAGTTTCTTTTTCATCTTCGTCATTCTTATTAGCATTCCATCCATATTGCCAAGACGAGACAACAGGGTAGTTGTACTTTTCTTCGGGAGAATCATCTTTCCTTTTGTTTAGATATTGGTATCGTCCTCTAAGTTCTGCGCTGAAACCGTCGTATAAAAGATTTTTGTCTTTAGAATCTACGGCTTTCATTGCAGTTTTAAATTTCTCCAACTCTGAAACGCACTCCTTCTTAATTCTCATGTCATTTTCGTCCTGTGCAATTTTAGCCTTTATTGCAAATTCTAAAGGATCTGCTGGCATAGGAGGTAGCTTTTTTGCAACCAACTTTTCGTCCCCCTTTTTAACCCTATAATTCTCAATTCTAGCATGCTGTTCTTTGAGAAACTGTTGTTTATAAAACTCTTGGACTTTATAGTCTGTGGATATGAATCTCGTCATTTACAAAATATTTTTAAAAATCAGTATCCATTTGTTTATTCAGTCTTGGTTCTTATATCCTGGAAATGTGTAAACTAAACCGTGTAACTAGTCTATAAAGAACAAAAATATATAAATATGGGCATTTGTAGTTCTGAATTCTGCGAGTCGGATGAAAAAACTAAAAGAACACAAGACAGGTTTTTAAAAAAAAATATTCGTAAACATTTCTTTTCATAGGTCCGTTACGATTGCCGTTTTAGGACTTGAAAATTCTGGAAAAACGTTAATTTCAAGAAAACTTCAAGGAGGTTATTTATTAAAGATTTTATAAAATTATATTGTATAGACCAAGACGAAGAAACTTCTCAAACTATAGGCGTCAATCAAGACGAGTTTTATTATGGTAGAAACAGAATAACTCTATACGATTTGGGAGGGGGTCCAAAGATTCGATCCATATGGAAGAATTATTTTTATGATGTTCATGCTGTAATTTACGTCATTGATTCTTTAGACGTTAAAAAGATGACCAACTCTTTAAAAATATTAAAATCTCTAATTTGCCATCCGGCGCTAAGTGGAAAACCATTTTTAATGTATTTTTTTATAAATACTAAAATAATAATTTTAATTCAAAATTGTAGATTGATAAACAAACAAGATCACTCTGAGATTTACCGATATGAGGCCATTTACAATTACTTGGATCTAACTCAACTTTCTACTAAATATAAAACGCCATGTAGATTAGAAGCAGTTTCTGCTTTATATTTTAAATACGAAAAAACATGCGGTCCAATGAAACGTGCTTTTGGATGGTTGATGATGGCAGTAACGGAAAATTATTATAGTCTCAATAGCCGCGTTAAAGCTGATGTGTCAAAATTAAAAAATGACAACAAAATAAAAAAAACAATGAAAAAACCCACCAAATCATCTTCTAGCTCTAGCACTAGCTCTACTTCTAGCAGCGATTCTTCACGCAATAAAAAGGAGAAAAAACACAAGAAAAAGTCTAAAGTTTATCCGAGCACGGCAGATGATTTTGATTATAAAGAAAATTTAGCCAAAAGAAGAAAAATGAAAAACAAAGTGACTCCTCTCGATATTCCGAGCCACAAACAAAAACTCAAAACACAAAAATATTCTTCATCTAGTAGTGACTAAATTGTCATTTTTTATAAATTCATGTTCAATTAAAAATTTTAAATTTTAAATTTTAAATTAATAAAGTTATTTTCAAATTAAATCCCATGCTAGCATGTTGAGAAAATTGGTTTCCTTTGGTTTAAAATTTAACAAATTTCGATGCTTTTCTGAAAAAGCAACTCCTTTAAACGAAATAAAACAACATGATGAAGAAAAAAAATTTGTAAATATTAAATTTGTCATCAAAGACACTAATACAAACGTGGCTGTGAAAGCTCTGGAAGGGTCTTCTATTTATGACGTTGTAGTGGATAATAATGTGGATCTTGATGGTTTTGGAGCTTGTGACGGTAAATTAAATTTAATTTAATTTTAAAAAAATAAAAAAAACTAATTACAAAACTACAGGAACTCTCTGTTGCACTACTTGCCACGTTCAGTTTGACAAAAAAACATTTGATAAATTATCCCCACCAGAAGAAGAAGAACTCGACATGCTTGATCTGGCATTCGACTTGACAGATACTTCTCGACTGGGATGTCAAGTAATTGTCGACTCTAAACTCCAAAACGAAAATATCTATGTCCCAGAGACTATTATGGATGCCAGATAGTTTGTACGTCCAGTTTGTAAATAAACTCGTTCTTTTGACTTTTGTAAACGTAAACATGTTTAAATATTTATTTTGTACATGTACTATTAAATTTGACGTATGGAAAGTGATAGTGTTGATGATGCGAGAATAGAGAGTATACTGCGAATTTCTGGCATCGATGATGAAAAAACTAACCCACATAGTGAGTCTACGGGTTATTTTTCTATTCAAGATGCAAATATTGCAGAATTTCCGACTGTCGAACAGCGAATTTCTTTATTAAATTCCCGAGTTTCAGAAAACATTCACCACGTTCAATTACAACAAGGAATGATAAAAAATAATATTGAAACAAGTGTTCAACAAGTTGAAAATATTTTTGAATCGTATTCTTTGTCTCTACAAAAAAGAAAAACGATTTTACTGAAGGATATTGAAAATATTGCAAACATTAAAAAAATGTCACTGGATTGCCAATTAACGACTCTCAAAAACATTTCGAGCAAATTAAAGCACTTCAGAAATGAATTTGTAAATGTTGACGACTTGTATCTTTGGTACGAATTAAATTCAGGCGTTTGGGAATCTCCAGTGGATGTTTCTTTGAAATGTGATTCAGATGTGTATTTGAAAATTTCAGAAATTGGAAAAATTTGTAGCAACATTTTCCCCTTTAGGTGTTGTATCGATGAAATGATTGGGACAAGTGGGTTGATATTTAGTGTCGCAGGATGCAATAAATCGATAACGATAAACGTAATGGATCATTTGTGGAATGAGGAATTTATGTATTGTCAAAATGACAACATTAGACTCTTTACTGCTCCCTTTTCAAATGACAAAAATTGGTCTCCCGAAAGTTTTGAAGCGTGTTTAAAATACCAAGAGATTAAAATTAAAAAGATCAAAAAAAACGGTTTTTATATATTTAAATTAATCTGTACCTATATTTTAGATGTACTAATACAAACTAACGGGAAGACGAAATTGTCTCAAAAGGTGGTTGTCAAATTTAATGTACATTTCCCAGGTATTTACAAATTTGCAGTCTTTATAAATGGAAGACATATTAAATACAGCCCTTTTAATTTGAAAGTGATGGAAAAGGTAAATTATAATAGTCTGAAATTCAAACAACCGACTGTATTTGGAGGCCCAGGAAATAAAAATGGTAATTTGTGTCGACCGTGGGGAGTTTTCTGCATCAAAACAACCGGTAACATCGTGGTGGCAGATAGATCAAATAATAGAATCCAAATGTTTTCTGCCGACGGGAAATTTATCCTTTCTTTTGGTAAAGCAGGTTCTTCCCCTGGAGAATTTAACAAACCGGCAGGAATCACAGCTTGTCATCTGAACGAGTTTGAAATGATTGTCGTTGCCGATAAAGACAATCATCGTATACAACTATTTGATATGCGAGGAAATTTCCACAACATGTTTGGACGACAGGGGTATGAACCAGGTAATTTCAACTATCCTTGGGACGTAGCTTGTAATAATCTTGGATATTTGGTAGTTTCAGACACTAGAAACCGCCGTATTCAAATGTTCAACATTTACAATGGAACCTTTATCTCTTTGTTTTCTATGAATAGTGAAAATTGGAATCCGAGAGGAGTCTCGTTTGACAATGACCAATACTTGTTTGTATCTGATTTCGATAATCACAGGATTGTCAAACTGAAACTTCATCACAATTATACCAGCGACAAAAAAATAGAAACTAGAATTAGAAAATTATCAACTTTATCAACTTATTGTGCGGAAAATTCTATAAACAAGGAAAATTTGTTGGTCGTTTCTGTTAAGAATGTGTTTGGATCTGAAGGCAGCAATATTGGACAACTCAAGTATGATATTTTATCAACTGTTTTAAAATTAATTTTTAATAGGAGGCCTCAAGGGATAGCTGTGACAGAGGACGGGAAGATTATAGTGGCCGAGTCTAGAAATGGTCGTGTTCAAATATTTAGTAAAGGAGGACTACCAATCACGCAGATATATGTCAATGGACCAAATTCAGCAGTTGTTGGAGAACCTCAAGGAGTCTGTGTTAATAACAAAGGAAATGTAGTATTTGTAGACCAACAAAGCTGTACAGTAAAAATAATATAATTTTATTAAAAGTGTAACATTTGATATGCGTGAGGAATATGTTGAATCCAATTTTTTCTGTGTTTGAGTTGAAGAACAATTTTATTTAAAACAAAGAGTTGTATTGCAAATTGTCTCCTTCTGGAACTAAGAGTTAGTTTTTTCAAATTATCGAAAATAATTTTCCAACCAGATTTAGCTGTTTTTTTCAAAGACAAGTCTCTCAATGCTAAATGCGTATTACTTGTTGTATAAACCCTTTCAATTCTCTCAATTTGTCCATATTTGCATTTAATTTGTGATGGTTTCTTCTTTTTTACCACTCCTTTTATATCATTTTGGTAATAGACATTTGTATCGTAAAATTCATATGGGTTGAATCTTGGGTTTTGAAGAAAATTCACATATTGGTCAAATTCATTCCATTTTGCACAACAATAGAAATTTTTTAAATTTCTAGTGATGAAAGTTGAAAAATTCATTTGCATCTTGTATTGCTGGCATATAAATTAATAAATTAGTTCAACTTGAAAGTCGCCTTTATCGATTTTTTTATTCCAGTTAATGGTTTAATATACAAATCATTTACACTTTCGAAAAAGTTTTAGTTAGTGACATTATATTCTCGTGACATAGTGGTTTTGATCATTTTGGTCGTCATAATTTGATGGAGGGTGGTGGTTTACTGTATATGGTGCCGTGTAATGTGCATCAGAGTTGTAAGATTGGTGGTGTTGCTGAGATGGGTCATGCTGTTGGTAGCTATCAAAAGTTTGCATATGAGCATTTACATCTGCGTCGACATATCTTAATACATCAGAATCTCCTATGCTAGTATCGAAAGCGGGGTTTGAATATTCTTGTTTTTTATCTACGCGTCCGGAGATTGTTGGATTTACATTCTTTAGAGAGTGACGTTGATGCTGTTTGGGTTTAGAACTAAATAGTTTGGAGAATATAGAGGGCTTTTCCTTTTTTTTAGTCGCCATATACCGAGCCGCTTTATAGTAGGCGTCATTGTATGAATTTATAGATAGTTGAGATGTATTTTTGTTGGTTTGATAAACACTAGATTGATTTCTGTAAGGGTCTGGGAGTGCAGAAACACCTGTAATTGATATTAATTAAATTGTTATGGGAATGTTTTTTACCAAATTTAACAGACTTGTCAGAACTGTCGCTTCCAAAACTAGTGTTGATTTTCTTGAAATCTGCTTGAGAATCTATCGTGGAGATACTCGATTTTAGTATACTCTTGGGTTTATAACTGGGTATGTTGCTATTCAGTGTATTTTGTGAAGAAACAACCGTGTTTGTGTAGGACCG